>VWPU01014174.1:0-90231 GCA_013398955.1 Callaeas wilsoni | reverse complement strand
TGGATGGATGATGGATGATGGAGATTTGCTCAATAGGTACCTGAAACATCTTTGAAACTGGCCTGGGGGAAAATTTAGCCACCATGAGCCTGTTTGCTTTTCGGGATTGGGATGAAATCCAGTGTGGTTTTGTCCCACTTTTTTGGAGGCCTGATCCAACGTAACTGCAGGTTCATGAAAGAATTCCCAGGGAATTTTCAGCTCTGTTGAGTCACAACTCCCTGTCTCTGGAAGACACCATAACCCTGACCATGATCCAAGTTAATGGTCCAGCCCCATGATTCCACCCTGGGCAGCTGTGCCAGGGCTGGGCAGACCTTTCCATGAAGAAATTGTTCCTAAAATCCAGTTTAAACCGATTTATCCTGGAGGCTGTGCTGGGAGAGTCAGGATGGGAGCCCAGGACAGGCCCAGTGACAGGAGCAATGATGGCACTTCTTCTTTTCTCACTTTCTCTTTCCCTTTCCCTCCCCCTTTCCCTTTTCTCAGCTGCCTCTGTGCTTTGTCCTCACATCCCTGAGGCTCACGGGGGACAAAAATTGCACCCAAATTGGTGCCAATATTCCCATGAGCTGATGCAGAAATCACAGAAACCATCTGCTGATGTGTCCAGAGGCAACTGGAAACGGGATCTCTAGGGAAAGGAAGATGTTTGGCACCGTGGAAGCAACCAGGGGGTCTGAGAACTCAGGAGAAGTTGCCAGGAGGTTTTATAAAGCAGCTTTTAAAAGTTCTTCCAAGAAGAGCGGAATTTGGGTCCCTCTCTGGCTTCTGGAGGCTTTTCTCAACCACGAGAGTGGAAGATGATTCATCTCCATCCCAAGAGAAGGCAGGGGAGGGTTTAATGAGGGTTTGTTTGTGTCCACTCTGGGACTCCACAGAGTGGCTGCAAGGAAGGCCCTGGCATCACCTCCTGGCTGCTGTTCCTGTGTCTTCCAAGCTTGGACACAAATCCCTTCACCCCGTGGTGCCTCATCCTCCTCATCCCCCTCCAGAGAGTCCTGCCTGCTCCCCAGCACTGCTAAAAACCCCTCGTGCTGCCCCAGAACTCCTTGAAAAGTCCTTAAATTTGCGTTATTAAGGATCGAGGAGTATAAACTGGAAATGAGACACAATGTTTCCATTGCCCGATTTTTCCTCGGCTAAAAAAGTCCAAAAAATAATAAATCGATTGTGAGCTGTGCCGGGATGAGGATCCTGTGATCCATCACGTTGGAAGGATGTTGTCCCAGAGCACTGATGCTGCTCCATCAGTTCCTTATCCAGAGATAACAAAGGGAATTGCCTGTGGAGGGAGGAATATTTACCAGAGGAAAAATCCCCTAATTCATGGATGTCAGAAGGGTCCACGCAGAGGTTCAGATTCCTCGGTGCCACGGCCGTGATTCACGAGCCAGGACTGGAGGCAGGAATCTTTCATCCTTAAACAAAGTGGAGCTAAAAAGTCCTAAAAAGGCAACAGAATCCCTGAGTGCCAGACTCCTGTGGGGCACGGAATTATTTTTAGGACATAGGTTTGGGGCACTGCATTATTTTGAAGCCATTTGGGGCACTGAGTTATTTTTAATCCCTTCAGGATCTTGTGGCTGTGTCTCCATCAGTGGGAAAATCGCCCTTTTGCAGCATCCCTGCTCCTCCTGGTGCTCCCAGCTCTGTCTCCCTCTTCCCCATCCTCATTCCTCCTTCATTCTCCCCCTGTGCAGGGTTTTCCTCCTGCCATTCCCTTTCTGGGTTTAATTAAAATCCCACCTGGGGTTTGGAGCGAGAAGAGCTCAGGGATGAAGGGGCTCTCAGCCTTGAATCTGACCCCGTGCAGGCTCCCAGATTCCCATAAATCAGCAGGAAACTGCCCCCAACATCCCTAAACCCCATCTTTTCCTTTTTTCCTTCACCTCCCTCCTCCCGGTCAGCCGGGAGCACGGAGCTCTGAGCACCTGAAGTTAAAGAGAAGCGACAGAAGCGATGTCCCCTGTGTGGCTGTGCCTGAGCCACCCCCGCGCTCTCCCTGCGTCTCCACGAAGATCCTGGAAGCTCCAGCCGCTGCCAGCTTCTATAAAAAGGGGTTAATCTGCTTCTGCCCGCAGCTCAGGTGGCTTTGCAGCCCTGGGGACGCAGCGGCCACACCCGTCTGACCCGGCGGAGTCGGAGGCTCCTTCAATAATTCACTGGCGCATCTGATCGGGGCCGTTTTTAGCAGCGGCTGCCGCCTCGCGCCGCGGTTGTCGCGGCCTCGCGGTGACAGATCGGGTCGGACAAGGCAGGAAGAGGCTCTGCTTAGCGGTGCACTTTAATTGGCTTTTCATTAGGGGAGCTCAGCCGGCTGCGCAGCCCAGGAGAGCGCAGGACGGTGAGGACAGCGCTGGGAACTCCTCCCGAAGGGGGGGAGCTGCTGAGGAGCCAGGGTTTGGTGGCATCACCACGGCAGGATTTTCTGGGATGCTCCGATGGGACCGGAACTGTCACCACAGGGATGATGGAAATGCTGGATCAGGGACCTGCTTCCGTCCCGAGCAGGATTTGCCAAGAGTAACAAATGAGTGTCCATCCATCCCATCTCATTCCTGGATGGACACTTTGGAACTGCTCATCCCTGAAGCTGGGATGTCTCACCCAGACCTTTCCTTGTGACCTCTTCCAAGCTGGGGAATTAAAATCCTGATTTAGGACCACAGACACTGCTGGATTTCAGGCCAGAACTGTCAGCTGGAGCTGGGTTGGGAATATTTCAGCCTCAGAGGGAAATGGGGGAGGAATAGCCTGGCCACAGCAGGAACTTCTCCCGAAAAGCACCAGGGAGCAAGAAGGATGTGGGACACAAAGCCCTCCCATTTTCTCTGCCTTGCACTCTCTGCCATTGCTCTGGAGGATTTTTCCCCTCAAAGGGAATTCTCCGGACTGAATTCTGCTCCCAAGAGAAAGCAGTGAGTCCAACCTTTTCCTGAAGCAGCTCCCATGGCCTTTGCTTCCTCACAGAGTCACTCCCCCATGGATACTTGTGTCCTCTGCAGGACTCAGGGAAAGCTCCAGCAAACAAAAATTAATGGGTTAAGAAAACCTTGTGAAAACCCCATGGGATTTCTGGGATGTGGATCATCCACACAGAGAGCTGGGAGCAACCTGGGCTACCAAACTCCCCACGAACACTTGGATGTTCACGCACAGAGGACTTATTGAGGTGCTGTTCGGCAGGACCCAGCTGAGATGGGATGAGAAGGGAGGAGGTGGCCGGTGGGTGACAGGAGGGGCCTGTGGGAGCCTGGTGCAGCCAGTCTGCTCCTCAGGCTGTGCCAAGGCACTGCCCGGGCATGAAGGTGCCACCTGGCTGCCAGAGCCAGCCTGGGAATGCCGCTGGTGCAGGGACAGGGAACGGGGGGATCCCTCTGGGCAGCAAGAAATCCCCCAGAGCAAACCCAGGTGTGCCCTCCCCACATTCCTACTAATGGGAGGGATTCAGCCTCACAGATCTCCCTGTTTCCCAGCTTAGACCAGTTCCAGGAGCTGTGATAGTGCTGCAGGTGAGAAATCCTGGATGCTCAGGGACATGGGGACACTCTGCAGGCTGGGGACACTCTGCAGGTCACCCAAGAGGAGCCTTTGCAGGAGATCAGGAAGCTCCTTTGTCCCTGAGGTGCCCAGGAATGGCTCACACGCTCCTGCCTCAGGAAGGAAGGACCAAGCTGCTCCCGGGATCTGCATGGGAATCCCTGGAAAACTCCTGATGTGCCACATCCCCAGGGAAATGGGGACGGAGCTCCAAACTCCACAGCTTCGGGGGTCTCCGATGGCAACACCGGCTCTCCCATGCCAGCAGCAGGGCAGGGTTGTGGCTCTGCCAGGATCTTAGGCTGGAAGTGTCCTCCAAGGTCACCCAGCCCCAGCCTGTGCCATGGCACCAACCTCATCCCAGGAAAAATCTCCTGGAGGGAACAAATTCCACCCAGAAAGCGGCCAGGAGTTTTATCCCCACCACTCTTCCCAGAGGCACTGTGCTGAGATCCTTCTCATCTTCACTCATTTCTTCCCAGGAAGGGTTGTCCAGCACTGGAAAAGTCTTTCCAGGGTAGTGGTGGAGTCACATCCCCGGAGGGACTTAAAAGCCCCGTGGATGTGGCACTTGGGGACATGAGTCAGTGCTGGGGGAATGGTTGGACTCGATGGTCCCAGAGGGCTTTTCCAGGCCCGGGGATTCTCTGATCTCCAAATGGGTCCATGGCTTGTCCTTTCCACTCCTTCCCATGCCACCCTCATCCTTTAGGACGAGCGCCTGCCCCTTTGTCCCCTGGAACTGATGTCCCAGTGGGTCAAGGACAAGTCCAGAGCCAAGCCCAGCCGCGGGCCAGCACAGCCGGGAGCTGGAGCTGTGTTGGGAACACCAATTCCAGCCCTGCTGGCCGTGCAGGGAGGATTCACTGCCTGCATCTGCAGCTGCACAGGGAGAGGCACAAGAGCATCAGTGTCACTTTTCCAGCCAGGGATGGATTTTGGAAGGCACATCCCCATCCCTGCACCGTGCCAGGGAAATTTGTTGGCCCATTTCCCTGGCCACATGCCCCGTGTGCCTCATGGCTCGGAGCAATCCAGCAGTGCCAGCGCTCCCAGGGACACAGGGCTGGGAAGAGAGCATTCCTTGTGCTTGGAAGGGGGTTTGGAGCACAGCTCCCACCTCCCTGGATCAACTGCTCTGATCCCAGCCCAGTTTGGGATAACTCCTCCCCTGAGGGCGGTTTGGAAGAGCAGAGCCCCGGAGGGCCTGAGCCTGGCACAGGGACAGAGCTCTGGACCTTCCCACATGGGCAATTCATCCTTTCAAAGTTGAGAGAAGGATCAAAAATCACCAAATCCTGGATGGGAGGGGACCTGAAAGCCCACCTCATTCCAAGCCCTGCCGGGGGCAGGGACCCCCCTTGGGAAGGGTGCAGGTGACAGTGACTGGGATGTGCTGCTGTCCTCGAGGGGCTCCGAGCCAGTGCCAGGAGGGGTCAGGGACTTCAGCCCTGCCCTGAGTGACAAAGTGACATTTCACAGGTGCTGGACATTCCCAGGGGTGTTTATCCACCGCTGATGGATGGGGAGGGACAGGGACTGATCAGAGGCTCTCAAGGAGTTGCTTTGAAGCAGCAAATTCGTGTCTGGCTCATTCCCTGCCGGTTCTTCCCGGCCTTCAGCTCTCTGAGCCTGCCTGGCTCCTCCATCTCCACTCAGGAGCCTTTGTAAGTGGGGAAGGAATCATTTTCGGAGAAATGTCTCCCAGCTTCCCTCCCTCCTGTTTTGCTCTGGCTCAGGAGGAGCCTTGGACAAGAGCAATGCAGGGCTTTGGGATGCTGGTGGCCCTGGTGGATGGGAAGAACCTCCCTGGTCTTTCATTCCCAGCAGGGCTTGGATTTGCCTCTGGAGGAGTTCTTCCGGAGGACCTGCAGCATCTCCCCAGGCAGGCGCTGCTCACCTCATCCTCACAAGTGACAAGTGACATCCAGAGATGGAGGAAATGGCCTCAGGTTGTGCCAGGGGAGGTTCAGGCTGGATGTTAGGGAGGATTTCTCCACAGAAAAGCTCATCCAGCCCTGGTGTTCCCATCCCTGCAGGGATTCCACAGCCCCGTGGATGTGGCACTGGGGAACACAGCTTAGGGCTGGCCTTGGCAGAGTTAATGGGTGGAGCTGGAGCCATCATTCCAATTTATCCAAAGAGTCAGGGAACAAAATCCACAAAATTCCAGCCGATCAGCTCCTGTGGGATTCCTAGCTGACAGGAAAACTCAGTCGAGTCCCACTTTTCCCCGTGTCCAATTCTCTCTCCCCTCCCCCCTCAAGATATAAATAAATTCAATTAATCTGATTATCTGTACAGTCTATCAGAAAAAGAAATCTTAATAGCCTGCTCAGTGTGATGAATTAATAGATATTAATTAGAATTCATTACATTTATCGCCATCTCACTGGGTTGGAACTCGGAAAACATGGAGGAAAAGAGGGAAATTTCTCATTTTTAGTTTATAATTCATGTTGGATCAAACCTTTATCTCATCAGGACGTGTGTCACACAAAGCTCCATCCCTTGTGACATCCAGGTGGGGACACACCCCTCCAAAAAAAAGGCCGTGAATGGCTTGGGCGAGGCTCTCAGGGAGCGTGGGGTCACACGGAGGTGGTCCAGAGGTGGGTGAATGTTCCTCAGTTCTGCTGGAGGTGGCGGGGTGGGGAAGGGACCTCTCTGTGTGCCAGGCCTCGTGCCGGATGCTCAGGATTCGGGAATGTCCCAGCCCGCGATCCCCATCCCTCGCTTGGCTCACTCCGTTTGTTGGCTGGGTTTACTCGAGGGGAAAAAAGAAAAAAGAGGAAGTGGGGCCGTAAACTAAAACCAGTTTAAAGCTGTGACAGCTCTGGCTGTGCTGGGCGTACCTCAGGAGAGAGGGAAGCCGAGGGGAGGGCAGGAGGCAGCCGGACCCGGCGGGGACGGCCCGGGAGCCGGCAGAGCCTTTCGGTGATTCCCAGCACCCTCTAGTGGGATCTCCGCCGTGGCCGCCTCCGGAGCATCCCAAAAAACCGCCGAGCATCCCAAAAACCGCACGAAGGGGAGGATGAGGGTGCGCAGCCCTTCCGCCCACCCGTGACTCGGGATCCACGCCAGGGCTCAGCAGGGGCTGCTCGCAAAAAGGGGAAGGGCCCTTGGGCATCAGGAGCTCTTCCAGAGGGAAGGGATACAGGGAGATGCTCTCACTGGAAAAATCAGGTCCCTACAGTGTCCCAGGAGCCGGGTCCCTCCCGTCCCCTCTGCCTCTGCTCCCTGACATGGTCAGTGCAGCCAAGGATCAGATCAGAGCACCCTGGGAATGCTCTGGGATGAAAGGGCTCCCCAAAAATCTGGGATGGAGCCAGGGCTAATCCTCCCGGCAGTACAAGGGATCATCCACAGGGTTCCAGGGTAGGAGATCCCAAATGCTGCAGCTTCCCTGCATCCCTGGGTGTGTTTCCTTTCTGGCTGCAAAGGAAGAACCCTGGGAGAATGGAAAATCATCCTATGGGAATTTGCCACTATAGGATATGAGGCAAAAACCATTCCCACTCTTCCCTGTAATGAAGCAGTGCCTTCTTGGCCTATGCTTTTAGAATGGAGAATGGAATCATGGAATGGTTTGGATGGGATGGGAAGGGACTTTAGAGCTCATCCCATCCCACCTCTGCCATGGCAGGGACACCTTCCGCTGTCCCAGGCTGCTCCAAGCCCCAGTGTCCAACCCGGCCTGGGACACTTCCAGGGATCCAGGGGCAGCCACAGCCTCTCTGTTTCCCTGACTAAAGCTGGACCTGATCTTCCAGAGCAGAGGCTGCCCATGCCGGGATCAGCAATTCCAGCCCTTCTGGGTTATCCTTAGGAACACTCCAAGCAGTTTTCCTAAACTGTGGAGCCATTTTTCCGACCGGGATCCTGATGCTGTGGCTTTCCCAGGGCAATTCCATGTGACCTAAAAAGCTGCTGCTTTGCGTGTTTTAAAGCTTTGCGTCTTCATTTGCAGCGTGGCTTTTGTCCCCAGGCGCTGAGTGGGACCCACAAATAACTCCTGGGGATTTTATGGGATACAGAACAGAACAAACGGCTTCTCCTAAAATATTTTCTACCTTCCATAAATCTGGATTCTGCTGCTCTATCCTTTCCTGACATGGAACAGCTAAGAACCCAGATAAAAATGCTGATTGGTGAGGTTTTTATAATCCCAGGTGTAATTCCTGTGTGGCAAAGATGAGAGGGCAAAAATCTGCTTTTCTGGGCCTGCCCATCCGGATCCCAGTCGGCTGCTGCTGCCTCCAGCCATCCTCTCCGGGAGAAGGGATGGAAAAAGAGCAAGGCCCGGTCATGCCTCATCCATCTCCTGTGCTCTGCCCTGGCAGGGAGCTGCTTCCTGACCTGATTTCCCATTTCCAGCTGGCTCCAGGCTGTTGCTCCACAGCCTGCAAGGAATCTCCCACCAGTGGCTTCTCCGCAGTCCTGCTCCTCATCCAGGAGATGGGCAGGAAAGCTGCAGAGTTTGCGGATCTGGGAATGTCAGGAGAAGTGAATGGGAGACTTTGCACCACCCCAGTTCGAGCTCTGGGATCTCACAGAGTCATGGAATGGTTTGGGTTTGGGAAAGGACCTTAAACATCATTTATTTAATCTCTTTCCACTCTCACAGCTTTTCAGAGCTGTTGGCAGGGTGATTCCACCCCGAAGTGCCTGGAAAGGGCCATTTATCCATCTTCCCTTTGGTTTTACCAATTTCTC
The DNA here is from genome assembly GCA_013398955.1 of Callaeas wilsoni. Taxonomy (NCBI): domain Eukaryota; kingdom Metazoa; phylum Chordata; class Aves; order Passeriformes; family Callaeidae; genus Callaeas; species Callaeas wilsoni. Next base: position 81,972 of record VWPU01014174.1, on the reverse strand, counting down.
CCCAGAAAATGAAGCAGGAGCATCTCCAATCCCAAACTCAGCTCATTGCCAGCAGGGAAAAGGGGAGAAATCAGCTTTCCTGGGATTCAGCTCCAGCGCAGAGCCCGGATTTGTCTCTGTGTGCAGGAAAGCAAATCGAGAGCTGAAGACAAAGAGCCCCCTTGATTTCGGGCGAGACTCAGAGCGCGTGAGCACTGCAAGAGAAGTCTTCATGAAAAATGAAAGAGGAGCAGGCGGAGATGAAGCTCCCGGAGTTATCTGGGGCATGAAGAAACCCAGCAGGCCAGAAAAATGTGAGCGGAGAGCAGCGGAGGTGAAAAAGTGGGGAAAAGCGAGGCTTTATGTTTAATTAATCACCCTGTTCGCGTTTGAATGGCGGCGTCCTGCTGGGGACAGGAGGGACAGCCAGGCCTGGCTGTGCCAGCGGGTCCCCACCAGTGCAGCGGGGCCGTTCAGTTTTCCCTTTTCCCTGATTTTTTGGGATGATCTAAATCAGTGGAGCCCTAGTGCCGAACATCCACAGGAGCACCTGCAGGAGGGGGCACTGCCAGGGCTGGAAGGGTTGGGACAGCTGGGATTTTCCTCTCTTGGGCACCGGGAGGTGGATTTCAAAAGGCGGATAAAGAAAAATCCCAACCAAATTCCCCTGGAGATGCAGTTCTGGGGTTGGTGGGAGACAGGGGAGCTCAGATGGAGGAACCACTTCTCTCTAAAAAGACTTGACTCGTTTTAACCAAGAAATAGGAAATGGAGGGGATTTAACCCTGATTTTGACTCTTTAATTAAACAAAGAGGAAATGAAGGGGATTTAACCCCGATTTTGACTCTTTAACCAAACAAAGAAGAAATGGAGGGGATTTAACCCTGATTTTGACTCTTTAATTAAACAAAGAGGAAATGGAGAGGATTTAACCCTGATTTTGACTCTTTAATTAAACAAAGAGGAAATGGAGGGGATTTAACCCCGGTTTTGACTCTGTAACAAAAAAAGAGGAAATGGGGAGCGATCTCACTTTGCTTTGCCTTTCCCCCTCTGCACCTCGGATGCTCCTCCCGCACCTGGGGATTTCCTGCCCCGGCCTCTCGCTCGGGGCTTCGCTCAGGTCCCTCAGGCTTCCTGTTTTGCTCTCAGGGCTTTCATTTCACCCACAAATCATTTCCTGCTCTGAGGCTTCTTGTGACAGAACCTCCTCCATTTCTGCTCCGCTGGTAAATCTTTGCCCGCTTTTCCTTTTCCCAACGCGCTTTCCCTGGCTGCCACCAGCTGGATGGGTGATGGGGGAATTTCAGGAAGCTTTCCCTGACATCTTTAAGTCTCGCAGGTTGTCTCTGGATGACAGGGGGCTGATCCCGCTCTGCTGCTGACAGCTTTTCAATTCCAGCCACGGGAAGTGTCGTGCTTCCCAAATTAACTCATCCAGCAGCATGGAGCCCTCTATTACTGTGCCTTTCCATCATTTTCCTGGAGTTCAAGTGCTGCTGTAAACGAATTAGTGTTGGAAAATGGGTGTGGGGAGGGAAATGCCATTGGAGAGGCTGAGAACCTGACAGGGATGGAGGAGCCAGGGTAAGCCAGAGAGGGCCTTCATTCGAAGGGCTGTAGTGGTGACAGAAGCATTTTAGCAAAAATTCCTTTTATTCTGGGGGCTCAGAGGCGTGGTAAGAATTTTTAATAAGTGGAGATGTGATTCCAAGCTCGTTAAATGTGTGGCTGAGCCGAGGGAGTAACTGGGAGGGAGTTGTCGAGGGGTTCATTGCTTTCAGTTCACTGCAGAGCCACAAATTCACCAACCAATTCCTCCTCCCAAACATTCCCAGTGCCTGTTGTAAATATTGCTATTTTTATTTACCTGCAGTCTGTATTTTTATTTATCCCTTGTTCTCACTCAAATAGTTGCAAAACCCAAGGTTTTAGTTGTGGCCACTTGGATTTTTCCCCTCCCCGTGCAGCTCAGAGGCTGTGAAAGGATGGCTGGTGGTCTCCAAGTGTTTATCCAGGACCCACAGCCCTTGGATTTCTGGGAATGCTGATATCGCTGGGTCTGCTGAGAGTAGAAAAGCATCCCAATAACATCTCCCATGGCAGAGGGTTGGAAGGAGAGGAGCTTTAAGGTCCTTTCCAACCCAGCTTCCTGAGACCTGGGCATCACAGAATTCCAGAGGGATTTGGGCTGGAAGGGACCTTAAAGCCCATCCCACTCCACCTCTGCCGTGGGCAGGGACACCTTCCATCGCCCAGGGTGCTCCAGCACTTCCAGAGATGGGGCAGCCACAGTTTTCTGGATCATCTCTCCATCCTGGCTGTGCTCTGCAGGAAGATGCCCCCTGTGTCCAAGATGCTGAGGGGAGGCTGAGGGATTTCCTTCCCTCCTGGATCATCCATCTCTAATTTAGGAAAGTCAGTTTGGCCAAATACCTGACCCGATCACAGCTTAGTGCTCACGGCGGTCCTCACTCAAAGGCTGGACTTGATTTTGGAGTCCTTTTCCAAGCCTATTCCATGATTCCCTGGTGCTGCATGGTCACGGCTTCCATGAAAAGCCCAGGACCTCTGGAGCTGTTGGCAGCAGCCCTGGGAGGCTGCAGAGCTCCGCTCCTGTCTGGCCTCCCGGCTGGCAGGACACAGCCAGGCCCATCTGGCCGTGGGGACAAAGCTCCTTGACAGACATCTCCATGAGGGATTTAAAGATTGGATTTGCTGAAAGAGGGATTATGGAGGGCTGGAGTCAGAGGGAATTTGTGCCTTTAGGGTGACATTAAGGTTTTGGGGAAACACAGCTTGGACAAGATCCTCCCTTTCTGCTTCTGAGGCTGGCAGAGAATCGTTAAAGTCAGGATAATGAGGGTTTTTATTAATGGGAATGTTCCAGAGGCTTTGGCAACAAGCCTGGGGTTTCACAAACATGAAAATAAATGGGAAAAAGAGCAGCTTCCCAGTTTTACATCCCGAACAAATGAAGTACAGCGTGGCTGGCAGGAAAAATCCCATCGCAGATACCAGATCTGCTCTGATCCCTCATTATCTTACATCTCCTGCACACAAGGAGATAACGTGCTCCCACCACACCTGAGAATTCCTTTAGCAGGTGAGCCTGGCTCCTCCAACTGCTTTGGCTCCTCGGGAATTTGGAGTAGAAGATACCTCCAGGATTTTCAGCCTTTCCCCCCACATTTGCCATCCCACGGGATAAACTGATCATACTGATCTCAAATATTGCTGTATTTTTGTCCCCCTTTTGCTGGGGGGCAAAGAGAGAACCCGATTCTCCTTCCTATAACTCCCAGCCTGTATTCCTGCCCACATCATTCCCGTTATGCCGTGATGTCCTTTGGCTCAGGCAGCCCTTTGCCTTTCCAGATGTATTTTTAGATTGCAGCCTCCTCTCCATTCACCTTCCTCCTGGCAGGGTGAGCGGCATGACCTCTCCACATCCTTCTCTGCTGGTGCCAGGACACAGGGAATGGCTTCCCAGTGCCAGAGAGCAGGGATGGATGGGATATTGGGAAGGAATTGTTCCCTGTGAGGGTGGGGAGGCCCTGGCACAGGGTGCCTAGAGAAGCTGTGGCTGCCCCTGGATCCCTGGAAGTATCCAAGGCTAGGTTGGACACTGGGGCGTGGAGCAGCCTGGGACAGTGGAAACGGCTGGAACAAAATGGGTTTTAAGATCTCTTCCATCCCAAACCATTCCTTGATTCTCTGAGTCTCTCTTCCCTTCCCCAGGCCTGGAGCCTCTTCCTTGCCCCTTTCCTGGCTCCTTGCGTGCAGACAGCTGGAATTATCCCTGTCACACCTAAAATGGGACCTCCTCACCAGCTGGAATTCAAACCAGAGCTTCCCTGGCACCAGCCGATGCTGACACAGCAAATCCAGCCTTGCTAAAGCTCCAGCTGCCTTGACCAAAACATCATGAGTATGCATGAGGCGATTAATTAACGTCTCCCTGCTTTAATAGCTCCTCATGAGACACTCCATAACCCCGTGTGCCGTCGGTTCCTCCCCTTTCTGTGCCATCCCAGGGCCCGGGACCTGGGTGGAAGCGTCACTTCAAGGTGTTTTGGAACAACCTTGCCAGGAGTGAACAGTTTGAGGACTGCAGAGATCCCAATCAGCTCCCCGAGGCTGTGATGGTGATTAGTGCCCATAATTAGAAATTCTCCAGAAGGATCAGGCTGTGCTGCAGAGCTGGGATGGTGCAGGAAGGAATTTCCAGCTGTGGGATATTCCAAGTTCAGCAGCCTCCATTGTTCTTTCTACTTACACGAAGCTTAGTGGCAAAACCGCACCTCCTGTGGCTGGAGATCCCCTCCAGGAGACAACATCCCTTGGGAATAGGGAGATGGAAACATTTATAGGGATGGAAACAACATGGGAAACGCCAAAGTTGTTTTTTCCCTGTCCATTTTCCTTCCCCTGCCAGGAAATGGGGCAGCTGGGTGATCCAGGTGATCCCAGGCCGCTTCCAGAGGGATTTCAGGGCTGAGCTTGTGGAAGCCTTTCTGGGATTTCTCCAGGTGTTCCCAGTCTGAAGTGAAGAGAGTGTTGAGATTTCAGGGGCATAGGGATTGCAGAGGGAATATCTGCAGTGGGGGTGGAGTGGGTGCTGGATTTGTCCCAAATTCTTCCCTCCAGTAGCTCACCCTGTCCCAGTCAGCACTTCCGAGCTCATTCCCACAGGATGCTGGGAGTGCCAATGCTCTGAATTATCCCGAAAACCATTAGAGGAGAGCAGGGACAGCAGCTCCTTCAAGGGCTGTTAAACACAGGGCTGCGCATCCAACCTCCAGCCCAGGGAGCTGCTGGATCATGGGATGCTGGAAGCTGCCAGGGAATCCTGAAGGCACCAGAACTCTGGGCTTGCCCTTGGAAAGCTTTTGATCCCAAGCGTCTGCCACTGGCCACTGTCAAAACTCATCACTCATCCCCCAAAACTGCAGGAAAAGATGAAAGGGTTTTATAACGTGGAATTAAATGAGCAGTGCTGGACCAGGACTGGTTAAACCTCATTAATTAATGTGTTAATTACCTGTGGACATCTAGGCCAGCCTGGACTTTGAGCTGCACTTGGAGAAGCTCTACAAGTGGAGCTCCAGCAGCTTGGAGGAGAAGAAAACCTTCCTCAGGCGCTTGTGGAAGCTGAACCAGCGATTCCTTGGCAGCACTGTCCCCTTTGTGAACATCCCCTTGGGTGCATGGAAGGTAATTAATGAATGAATTAATTAATGGCCTTGTCACACTCGGAGCGCTCTGGGCTTTTTGCAGCGTCCCTGTCAGTGAAAGGTGAATAAATTCGGGCAGTGAATGAGGGTGGTGGGAGAGGGCGGGGTGGTACCAGGGAGAGGGGAGCAGCAGGAGCTGGGCTTGGGTGTCTGGAGGCACAGCCACCGATTAATCCACTGCCCATGGATACACGGGGCCAGGCTGGGAATAAAAACAGAGTTGATCTTATTTCCAGGAATCTCTGGGCTTGGTTAGGAGAGGTCAGTGTTGGTAACACCAGGGCAGGGGCCTGGTGACATCCCCTATCAAGAAATTAATATATTTGTGGATATAAAATATATATATTTTATATATATATATATAGTTTATATCTATATTTAACTCTACTATAGATGACTTTCAGTCCATTTCATAGAAACACGTGGGTTTGGGTTGGAGGAGATCTTAAGGACCACGGACAGGGACACCTTCCACTATCCCAGGCTGCTCCAAGCCCTGTCCAACCCAGCCTTGGACATTTCCAGGGATTTGTGCGCAGCCACAGCCTCTCTGGGCACCCTGTGCCAGGGCCTCATCGCTCTCATTATCAAACCCTTCTTCCTCATGTCTAATTTAAATTAGAGGAGTTTCTGATTTAAATCGAGGCGTTTCTTCACCTCTGGAATTTGTCCCAGCTCTGTGTGACACATCAGAGTGTCCCAGCACTCAGTCTGGGAGAGGTGAGCAAGGAAAAGCCAACCCGACCCAACCCCGATGCCTGTTTTGTCCCTCTTACAAAGCTGACCCTTTATCCCACATCCATCTTTCTTTGCCCCACTCTGTGATCTTATTCCCACTGTTGGACCCATGGCTCGGCCCCGGTGGGGCTGAATTTGAGCAGGGCTGCTAAAATGACCTCAGCAAAAGGCTCTGGCCACCCCCACATCCCACAGGGATGCAGAGGCCCCAGGAGGACGGGAAGGAGCCGGCCGAGGCTGAGCTCCAGGAGGAGCTGAGCGCGTACCAGGAGGTGACTCCGGAGGAAGCCGCGGACGTGCTGGAGCTGATGGAGGAGCACGAGCCCCTGCTGAACAACTCCGTGGCCTTCGCAGAGCAGCTGAGCCGGGAGCTCCAGGTGCTGGACGAGGTATGGAGCCACGGAGGTGCCTGGAAGGAAGGTTTGAGTCTCTGGGCATCAGCAGCTCTTCTCTTCGCTCTGGGAGCTTGATCTGGGAGAAATTCCATGAAGAAATGTAGGGAAGGGTCTGACTGTGGGGCACGGGGGTGTGGGCTGGCTGAGGGGGGGAAAGGGAAAAAAGGAATCCCTACAGAAGGAAAAGCAGCATCCAGGGAGAGGGAAAAGGGAAGGAAAACAAAACAGAGCTGGAAGGAGATTGAAAAAGAAAATATAAACCAGTAGGAAGGGCCAATGGAAAAGGAACAGGATGTGTCCAGAATTCCCTGTGAGAGTGGGGAGGCCCTGGCACAGGGTGCCCAGAGAAGCTGTGGCTGCCCCTGGATCCCTGGAAGTGTCCAAGGCCAGGCTGGAGCACCCTGGGATAGTGGGAGGTGTTGAAACCGCATTGTCTCTAAGGTCCCTTCCATCCCAAACCATTCCAGGATTCTGTGGTTTTCCATAGATTCGGAAGGGAAAGGGAGAAAATTAAAGAAAGGAGCTCAAGGATCCCCTGCAAGAGGATCCTTCAGCGTCCCTGGCTCCCATCCCCGAGTGGATGGAACTGGATGGGCTTTAAGGTCCTTTCCAACCTCAACCATTCCATGATTTTTGACTGCTGATCTTTACTGACTCCATTGGAGTTGATGTTTTATTGCATTTCAGTAGAGGAAATTTCTCCTTTCAGTGCTGGAACAAAAAACTTGGGAAAGCTGCTTTGAGCGTTTATCTTCTGCTAAAATAGCTGGGATTTTATGGGTAGGTAACCAAGGAAAAAAGGGGTAAAAATAAGCCAAAGGAAATATCTTAAACCATACAAGAAACCACAAACCTTAAATTCAACCTCCTTTAGCTGCAGTATTTGCTGTATTCCCATATATGATTTATTACACTTGGAAGTTAATCTGGAAGCCCAAACTCCTGAAGTTTGCTCCTGCCAGCTCCTGGCAAGGAATTCAGGCACTTTGTGATTGTTCCCGGCTGTAAAACACCCTGGGAGAGCGACAAATACATCTTTATTAAGTTTTTTGAGATGAAAGGCGCCGTTGAATACATTATTTTAATGCCCTCTAATGAATAAATGTGACTTCCCACTAATACAAATTAATTAATGAGCATTTCCATTTCTGAGCCTTAATCTCCGATATTAAATGTTATTAATCCCAGCAAGTTAGACCAGCACATGCATCCATTTGAATGTTTTCCCCACATCCCAGTGATAACACCTTGGCTTCCTCTCCCATATTAATCACCCTCCACTAACCCAGCTGTTCTGGGAATCACAGAAATCCCTGCACTGGCAGCAAGGAAAAGTTGATTTCTCCAAAGGGAAGGACGGCACGGCCGGGACACTGGGAGGCCAAAGGCTCTGATTTGGACATTGATATTCCTCCAGAATTCCAGGATCCCGACACATGTGGAACTACAGGCAGCTCCCAGCAGCTCCGTGCTGCCCGCAGCTGGATTATATTCCTGCTCCTGGAGCAAGAGCCTCTGGAGAGCCCCTTCCAGCAGCACCGTCCCATCGGTGTCACCAGGGATGCTCCCTGTGGGGACAGCCTGAAGGGGTGGCAGGGACAGGCTTGGGGGAGGCGTCTGGCTCTAATTAAAGAACAATTAATAAATGGGAAGCTCTGGGCAGAGCTGGTGGGATGGGATGGGGTCCCTGGGTGTGGCTGGGAAGCAGAATTCCAGGAGCGGAGCCGTGCAGGTTGGGAGCATCTCTGGCACTTTTGGAGATTAGTGTTCATGGTTAGACAGGCTGGGAGAGCTGGGGATGTCCATCTGGAGAGGGGACCTCAGAGCCCCTTCCAGGGCCTAAAGGGGCTCCAGGAGAGCTGGAGAGGGACTGGGGACAAGGGATGGAGGGACAGGACACAGGGAATGGCTTCCCACTGCCAGAGGGCAGGGATTGATAGGAGATTGGGAAGAAATTGTACCCTGTGAGGGTGGGCAGGCTCTGGAATGGGTTTCCCAGAGAAGCTGTGGCTGTCCCTGGATCCCTGGCAGTGTCCAAGGCCAGGCTGGATGGGGCTTGGATCAACCTGGGACAGTGGAAGGTGTCTCTGCCCACGTTGGGATGACCTTTAAGACCCTTCCCAGCCCAAAGTGGTGATGGATTCCATGAAATCTTGTGGGATGGACACTCAGGGGGACTCCACCACTTGTGGAGATGAGGGTTGGAGACTTCCTGCAGTGAGACATTCCCAGTGCACAGAACCAGCAGGGCTCCGTGGCCTCTCCAGACCGATGGAGACTTTTGTGGTCATGGCCAGATTTTCCTGGAGACTCCACAGGAATCTGCTGTGGCAGATGGAAGTGCTCTGAAGGGACACCTTGCCCACGGGAGGGTTTGCCCTGGCCCTGGGCACACGCAGGTGGCATTTGGCAAAGGTAGGACAGTGGCAATTCCACCAGTATCCTGCACGTTACAGTGGCAGGGTCTCTGCTGTGAGTCAGGAGGGTGACGCACAGGACATTTGGCCCCAGGATGGTGACAATCGTCCCTGCCAAGCTCCGAATCCCTCTGCTCCTGCTTCCCACAGGCCAACCTCCGAGCCGTCATCTCCTCGGAGCAGCAGGTGACGCGGCTGATGCGCTCCATTGACGAGGCCCTGGCAGAGGTGGGCAGGGTGGAGGAGACCCTGCAGGTCTACGACGAGCTGCTGGGGAGTGTGAAGCAGCAGATGGATCACATCCACCGGGAAAACTCCCTGCTGCACCGCATCGCTTCCAACAGGACGAGGCTGATGGATGAGATCCTGTTCCTCACGGTGTGTGGATTTACAGGGACGTCAATCTTCAGCTGGTGAATCCGTTAGGAAAAACTTCCAGGGAATTTTAAACCCTGAAAGCTCTGATTGTCTGCAAGGGCTGTGGAGCTCCTCCGGCTGGGAAATGAGGGGTGGTGTTGATAAGATAAGGGTGGACACAGAGCCGGGAGGTGCAGGACCCGCACCATGGCCTAGAGGGGTCTCTGGAAGTCCTTTTCCAGGGCAGGATTAGGAATGACAAAGCCAATTAGTAATTTAACAGCCAGTAATTATTACCTGGGAACACACAAGCACAGCAATGAATTGGTTAATTAATTAGAGGCAGAGCTTGCAACACCCACGGCAGGTCAAAGCCTGCTCCCACCAGCACTGATCCACCATGTGCAGAGGGGACTTTGGATGTCCTGAGTGAAAACAAACATCTTCCATTCCAGGGATTCCCCTGTTCCCTATTGCCCTTCTTCCCACTGATGGGAATTTCCCCATTTTTTTTCTCTTCTTTTCTCTGATTTTCCATTTTTTCCCTTTTGAAGATGAGGTAACCATTTGATGTGGGCTGGGTGCACATCAGCACCTGCCTCATCCCTGGTGGCACAAGGAGCTTTTCCCTGCAGCCACAGCCGTGGGACACCAGCACAGGGGACAGCACAGCCAGGGGACAGACTCTGGAAGAGCCCTCGGAACGTGGCAAAGCAAATTATTTACAAACATATTGTAAATGCAAGACCTTATCTTCAGTTTCATGGTTTGTGGTGACCTCTGTGCCAGTGACCTTTTCATTTCTCAGCCTTAGCTTTTCCTTTTATCCTGAGCTATTCCTTCAGTCCTTAGCTTTTCCTTTGCTGCCTTCAGTGATTCCAGAGGTTCCAGTCCTTTGGAAACTCGTGCTGAGGGTTGCCAGGGCTTCCTTTGCCACCACTGCAGCTGTTCCTGTGCAGAACTTAGGTTTCCGTGGGGATTTTCGTGGATTTCCTGACGGACACAGCAGCCGCTGCTGAGGGCAGCACTGGGCCGCTCCCAGCCAGCCGCGTTCCCTGCGGGATGAGAAGGGACGAAGGATGGCTGTGTTTGTAGCTGTCCTCTCTGGCGTTGTTGCAGAGCCGGCTGCACCTGAGCAAGGAGCACTGCGAGGCCCTGGGCCGGGCGGACCTGTCCAGCCCCGGAGCGGTCGGAGCCTGCGCGGCCGCAGCAGAGGCTCTGTCCGCCTGCATGGACATCCACATCCACCCAGGTGAGTGCAGTGTGGGCTTCCAAGAAGGGGTTCAGAGATGCAGCGAGGCAGGAGTCCAGAGCGAGGAATGAATTATTTATCAAATTTACAATAGCATTTATATATTCTAGTTCCATAAAGCAATTGAACAGTGTTCACACTTCTCCTAGGGTGATTGGTCAAAGTCTCAGACACCCACTTAGAAATGTTTATTCCTAATATAATGTACACAGGGTCAGAAGGTACCAGATATGAATGCTATTTACAAAAACCCTCTCTATTGTTTACATCGCTTACACAGCAAAGGAAAAGTTCTCACAGAATGAATGCAAGAAGAGAAAATTTCCCTGCTAACAGCATTTCAGCATCCACAGTGCAGAGCTGGGATTTCTCCCACGGGATCACCCCCAGCACTGTCCCGTGCTGCCCAGCCCCCCAGTACCCTGAGCAACTGCTGCTGGAGGGGATATTCCCAGGAATTCGCTCCCATGCTGGCTGAGCAGCCCTTCAGGCTGCCTTGGAAAAGCAGGAATACAAGGAGTGGATTGAAGAAGCTGATCAGCAGCACAGATCTGGGGGGACCTGACAGGTGCAGAGTTACCAACAATATTCCCCTGGAGCTGAGAACAGAGGAAACAGGCCTGGAGGGTCGGCTTTGGTCTGGAGATCTTGGAATCAGGGAATGGTTTGGGTTGGAAGGACCTTAAAGCTCATCCAGTCTAAGTCCCTGCCATAGGCGGGGACACCTCCCACTCTCCCAGGCTGCTCCAAGCCCTGTCCAACCTGGCCTTGGACACTTCCAGGGATCCAGGGGCAGCCACAGCTTCTCTGGGCACCCTGTGCCAGGGCCTCCCCACCCTTACAACCAGGAATTCCTTCCCAATATCCCATCCATCCCTGCCCTCTGGCACTGGGAAGCCATTCCCTGTGTCCTGTCCCTCCATCCCTTGTCCCCAGTCCCTCTCCAGCTCTCCTGGAGCCCCTTTAGGCCCTGGCAGGAGCTCTGAGGTCTCCCTGGAGCCTTCCCCAGGTGAACACCCCCAGCTCTTCCAGCCTGGATTGGCTCCATTCCCGGAGAATTCCGATTCATGCTGCGAATCCAGACTCCAGTGGCAGCTCTGCCGGCAGCTCTCACTGGATTCCGACACCGGCTGGTCCAGTTCTCATTGGAATTGGGGCAAACTCCTGCCAGCCATCTCCACAATCCCTCTAAACCCCTGGATGTGAGGCTATGTGTCCTGCCAGGGGTGGACAACACCTCTCGGAGCTTGGAAAGGAGCTGGGGAAAGCTGTGGTTGGAAATCATGGTCTCTGCTGTCTGTGCTCCAGTGTGGAAAAACAATTCATTGTGGCAGCATGTGGGAGTTTTTGGATCCCTGGCAGTGCACAGGGACGTGATCCTGGCAGGAAGTTCCAAGTTTTCCTTGTGGTGAGACTGGGCGTGTCACCTTGGCTGAGGTTGGACGCATGGGTTATTTTTATTTTTTATTTTTATTTTCAACTCTTTGTCTGTATTTCCTTGGTACCACAGCAAAGCTTTTCCTCCTTTGTTGGCTTTTGGGTGGATTTATCTCAGGACTTCTGTCTGAGTTCCCAGTTTTCTGAGGGATGTGGGTTTGCAGCCCCCCCAGATCCCCTCAAATCCCAAAATATCCTTTTTTTCCCTCGAGGTTACCGGAAGCTGCAGGCGGTGGCTGAGCAGCTGATCCTGTTTGAAACCCTCAAGCAGAACTTTGAGAACTCCTTCATCAAGCACATCACCAACATCTTCGAGCTGCAGGTGGGCTCCACTCTTCACGGCAGCTCAAAATCCTGGGGAACTGGAATATTCTGGGGAAGTCAGGCCAGTGGTGCAGGGGATGCCACCGTGACGGGATTTTCCCCAGGTGTCTCTCCAAAGAGATCTTCCCACACACCTTCCCCTCGTCATCGTCCCTCAGCCCCCAGGTTAATTTTGCAGGGATGTAGGAGAAATCCATGCTCCAAAATCCCTCTGGTGACATTCCTTAAGTCCTTAGGCCTGAAGATTTTTCCTTCAAGTTTTCTTTTTTTATTTTGGGGGTTGTTGATCTGTTGTACCATAAAATCCCAGGATAAACTCCAATCCTGTGATCCTTTGATGAACACCCTCAAGTGCTGATTTTGCAGTTTAAGAGATTTGATGGACAAGATCCCTGTGGGCAGAAATCCCACAAATTTCCTTCAGTGAAAAGGAGCAATTCCCAAATCCTTATTTCCTTAAATCTTTAGTGTTTGGTTTCAAGCAGTGGTTCTGGGAAGGGAACCGGGAGGGAGCTGTGGGATTTCCATCCTTGGAGATTTGCAGACCTTGGCTGGACACATTCCTGAGCAAACTTTTCCACCTGGATCTGCTCCGAAAGTGCCCCACTCCCATCCCACCTGCACAACTCTGTGGGTGCAGTGTCCCAGCACCACCAGACCCTGGAAAATCCTTCTTTTTCATTGCATTCCACCCCCTGAGGTGGATCCACCTCCCGTGGGACAGAGGCACAATTCCCAGCATGTTCCTCCACAGGGAACAATTCTCCTGTGTTTCCTCCTGAGCTCCAGCGTTTAACTGGAGCATCCACGTGTTACTGATGGGCCAGCTCCAAATTGTTCCAAGACAATGGGATTAAAACTCGACTTCCAAGTCCTTCAGCTTGGAATTTGCTTCTCAAACATGGAACTGGGAATTTCAGGAATTTCAAAAATTTGGAATTTTCAGAAATTTGCATATTTCAGAACTGGAAATTAATGAGTGATTTTGAAGATTTTCAAGGCTGTTTTATTTGATTTCCTTCTGTCATTTCTGTTCCTTTAGGGTAACTCTCAGGCCCCTGCTCTTGGTCATCCCACCGGCACCGTGGCTGCCCCAAGCCATGGACCCCACCACGAGCAGCTGCTGCCCTACACCCCCCTCATGGCCTGGCTGAGGAACATCAACCCCGTTCTGTTCTGGGACCTCCCCAAGGTACGGCTGAAACCCTCAGCAAACGCTGCAAACCATTCCCTGGGAACAGACTGGTGCACCTGGGGAATTGCTGATGGGAACTGGGTCTCACCGAAGCCATAAAACCCACGAGCTTCCAGAGTTTGTCCTATTGGGAATGTCTGGCCAACCTGGAGCTCTGTGCCTGACAGAACGCTGGGAGGTGGCAGAGTTGTGTCGAAGCAAAAGGTTTGAAACGCCCAACTTTGCTCTTTTTGCCCTTACCTGGTCATTTCTCCCCATTCCAGGTCTATTCCCAGCACCTTGGCAGACTCTACGAGCAGGAAATCAAAGCCCTTTTTGAACAGGCCAAAATCTCCCTGTTGGGAAGAAGAAAAGGAAGTGAGTGACCCAAAATCTGCCCCTTGTGCTGCTGGGCAGGGTTTGTGGGCACCCAGGGAAGGTGACAGTCACCTCCAGCACAGGTGGCTTCCCCAGGCTGGATTCAGGACTTAATTGCCTTGATCTGCAGTTGGCAGGATGGGAAAAGCCAACTCTGCTCCACACCAGGCAGTGTTTGTGGGAGCCTCGGCCCCACGAATTCCCCAGTTTTGTTCAGCCACTCCTCAGAGCCGGAGCTTTCGTTCCCTTCCCCGTGCAGGGCTCAGGAATAACACAGGGGTGGCTGGGATCGTGTTTCAAGGAGCCGGATGAGAGAGAGGGGGGTGTGGAAAAGCCTGGAAAACAAAACCTGTTGTTAGCTCCCCTCTCCCTGGCTCTCAGAGATTCCCAGAGTTCCCACTCCACCATTATCTCCTGACAAAAACCCACCAGGTTTTCTCTTCCCTTGCCTTCGCCTTCTCCGAGGGCTGGAGCTCCTCTCCTGTGAGGACAGGCTGAGGGATCTGGGGTTGTTCAGCCTGCAGAAGGCTCCAGGAAGACCTTCTACTCTCCCCATCCCTGGCAGTGTCCAAGGCCAGGCTGGACAGGGCTTGGAGCAGCCTGGGATAGTGGAAGGTGTCCCTGCCCACGGCAGGGGTGGAACGAGGTGATTTTTTGGTCACTCTCAACCCAAAGCATTCCGTAATTCTATGATTCTATAAAGAATCATGATTTTATGATTCTATAAAGCCTGGTCCATATTTCACGTGAGATTCCTCAGACACTTATCCCTGCAGGGAAAAGCCTGTCCCAGAAGACAGAGGGAATTCACAGCAATATTTATGGAATGATCTCACACTGAGCTGACTGTGGGGCTGTGTTGTCCCAAGGTGCTTATTTCCACCAAAACTGCTGGATCTGACTCAAAATATTCCAGTCAGGTGTTTCTGAAGATAAAAAGAGAAACTGATCTGTCTCCTCTGGAAATGTTTTATGGCCCACAAGTCACATTTTCCCTCAGCAAAACAAAGGGCTGTAATGGAAATTTCCAGGCCAGTTTGGCCCAGTTTGAAGGTCAGACTGGTGTGTTTTGTCCATCAGAGTCAGCACTTCCAGCTCTGCACCTCCTTCATCACCAGCATCCAAATCCCGAGCCGGGGGATGGAGCTGAAGGAAGGGAATGGGGTTGGTGGCTCCCACTTTTGGGGTTCCTCACACCGAAAACATCCCCACCACCCCTTCAGCCTGTCCTGCCCAGCGCCACCTCCCCTGGGAAAGACACTCAGCCACTGGGAAAACAGAGGACCTCAAAACCCTGGGATCAAAGCAGGATGGGGAGTGATGACATAAATACCTGCAGTCCTGGAAAAAAAGGAGGAAAATTTCACCTAAATGGTCCTAATGGCACCTAAATGGCCACCACTGGACCATTTATGGAAATAAAGTTGTTAAATTAAACAAAATGTGGTGTAGAGCACGTGTGGCAGCCAGTCTGCCCCATCCCCTCCCATCAATGTTAAACCTGTGATTTCCTTCCAGTCTTTTATCCATCTTTAATTTCTACACGAGTCTGAACCAGGAGGGATTAAACCCCAGGAGAAAACCATTGGAAGGACACCTTGATGGCTACAAGGTTCCTGCTCTGGTATAAATCATCCCGAAGTGCCTGCCCAGTGCTGGGGTTGCTCCCTGGGCAGGACAGGATGGGTTTGGCTGTCCTGGGATGTCCCCGCTCCGCTGCAGAGGGTGAGGACAGGTCTGGGACACGCAGGAAGCCCCGGGCTGGGCTGGGGCTGTTCAGCCCATCCTCGATGCGAGCAGAACGTTGGAACAACTTCCCAGAGGGAGGTTCGTGAGAAGAGGGGGAATTTTTAGAGCTGGTTGTCCCCACAGAGGTTGTGGCACCTTCCCCGGGGCTGGCGCTGTCACCGCCGAGCTCCCTCTGCCACCTCTGCGGTCCCGGGGGCAAAGCGGGGGCACAGCGTCACCCCTCCCTCTGCGGGGAAGGTGACCTGTTCCCAGCTCCAGGGCACAGCCAAAATCCCCAAACTCCTCCCGCTGCAGGAGGCTGGCACCGAAGGGCTCTCCCAGCTGCTGGAATATTCCTGCAGACCTGGCTGCTCCCTCGGCTTTGCTGGAGCTCTGCAGGAACCTCCCCCGAGGTCTTTCCTGCTGTTTGCCCTGCTCATGGATGGAGCCCAGGCTGTGAGGAATCCTGCCGAAAATACCCCTCAGCCCTGCTGGAAAATATCCCAGTCCAGGTCTCCAGGCCACTTCCTTTCTCCTGATGATCCCAGTAAATTATTTTGGTGGATTCCCTGAATTCGTAAAGGATTTTATGCTGATTTCTTGCCTTGTATGATGAGAGTGTTTAGAAGGCAACCTCAAGCTATTTATAATTAATAGGGAGCCAGTAATTAAGTCCTTTCTCATTTTCCCATTCCCTTTTCCACAGGCTTGTAAAATTCTTTCCCATTTGCTGTTGGAAGATTCGTTTTTTCCTGGTTTTGCCACTTCCTAGCTGGTGAAATTATAACGTAATAGTGGGAAAAAGAGTAGGAAGTAGCTCCTTAATTTAGTCCTGGTTTTAGCAAGGCTGAGGCCGTGAGCTGGGCTGGCTCATCCCTCATCCCTGCTCAGTGTGGAGCGCACAAATCCTTCCCAAAGGGAAAACCCTGCAGGGAGTGGCTCAAATAAAGATTTTCGGGATACTATGACTGATGGAGAGGTGACCTGACTGCCCCAGGACCTTTGGAATAGAGCAATGATTCCCATTTTAAGAATTAATTAGGAAATAATCCGGATGTTTCCCCACTGACTCCTTTCAGGGAGTAGAAAAGGATTTTTAAAATGCATCTTTCAAAGGATTTTTTCAACTTTTCCACTCGAGCCAAGCCCCCAGTGGTAAAACTGACAATGTTGGAGTAATATATTTATTTCCAGGTGAAAGAGTTTAATTTTAAAAGGGCATTTTTGGAGAAAAAGCCACTCCCACCTCTCCTGGATATTTTTTATGGCTATTTACCATCAAAATTAAGCACCGAACAATTTTCCTGAGACTTTTGCAGGGTTTTGTGCTGATTTATTCTCTTATCCCCTGGGATTTTCCACATCCTAGCTCTCAGGAGTAAGCACAAGGCAAGCAGAGGGATAAACACCTCAATCAATGAAATAAAAAGGCAGTTTAATGAAATAAAAATAACGAAAAAGAGGGACAAACAGGTGAGCAGGCAGAGAAAAAATGGGAATTACATCTGGATTCCCCATTTATCTGAATGCAACAGGAAAAGGTCAATTCATGCATAAGGTCAGACAAAATACCAGGCATTTAAGACCTTAAATATTCAGGACTCCAGGAGCTGGAGTATCCAAGAGGGATGGGATTTCTGACAGCCCGCGCTCTGTGCAGGTCTGCAGGAAACTTGGGAGAAGCCGGTGGGGAGCAGGCAGCAGCCCCGCTGGAGCCTCCCCGGGAGCAGGGAAAGCCAGGAGGACACCCCGGACACGGGGAACATCAGCAAGGTACGGAGCTGAGGGTTCCTGAGGTGTCCATGTCCCACCCATCCCATGGTCCTTCCCTGGAGCAGAGCCCGAGGTGCTCCGTGTGCTGCCCGATGTCCCCTCAGGCGGACACGGACCTGCTCCGGTGAATTCCAGAGGGTTTTCTGACCAAAGGTGCTTTCTAAGCAGGTGTTGGAGCAGGTGCTGAGAGAGCTGCAGCCCCTTTGCTCCTTGGAGCAGCAATTCCTGCAGGAATTCTTCCAGCTGGGCCACGACTCCGTGGAGCTGCAGGTGCTGGAGGTGAAGGTGAGCACTCTCCAATCCCATTATCCAGCCTGGCACATCCGTGGGGTACCTGAGCTCTCCTGGCCTCTCATCCTCCAGGAACCAGCAGTGGGGAAGCGTAAGAGGAGAATTAAATGGAATTTAATTCACAGCTCCAGGAAAATCAGGGGTCTCCAAGCATTAAACAAGAGGCAGCAGAAATAAATCCAGAGCTCATTTTCCTGGCTGAGGGAGAGCAAACAAATCATCATTTGGTGGCTCTGGGTGGGATATTGGGAAGGAATTCCTCCCTATGAGGGTGGGGAGGTGCTGGGATAGCATTCCCAGAGAAGCTGTGGCTACCCCTGGATCCCTGGAAGTGTCCAAGGCCAGGCTGGACAGGGCTTGCAGCACCCTGGGATAGTGGAAGGTGTCCCGGCCCATGGCAGGGGGTTTGGGTTGCATCCCAAACCATTCTGGGATCCTTTGATAATTTCCACTCTGTGGGCTTCCAAGCAGGGGTTCAGAGATGCAGCGAGGCAGGAGTCCAGAGTGAGGAATGAATTATTTATTAAATTTACAATACCATTTATATATTCTAGTCCCATAAAGCAATTGAACAGTGTTCACACTTCTCCTAGGGTGATTGATCAAAGACTCAGACACTCATTTAGAAATGTTTTTTCCTAATATAATGTACACAAAGTCAGAAGATACCAGATATGAATGCTATTTAAAAAACCCTATCTATTGTTTACATCCCTTACACAGCAAAGGAAAAGTTCTCACAGAATGAATGCAAGAAGAGAAAATTTCCCTGCTAACAGCATTTCAGCATCCACACCACTCCAATCTTTTTTTCAGGCATCTGCCACTAAGGGAAGAGAGCCCACGGCACCTCCAGGGGATCCTCCTTGCACCAAGCCCCGGAGCCGGTACGTGGGTGATGGGATACCCCGGGTGTTCTGGCAGGACGTGGGCTGAAGGGTCCCTTCCCGTTCATTCCTGACCTTTCCCATGGTTTGGTTTGGTTTTTAAGGCCAGAAGAAGCCACAACCCAACTGCTGAGTGAGCTCTTCAGCTGCCTGGAGCCAGAGCTGAGGGCATTTCTGGATATCTGCAACAAGGCCCACCCACTGGGCTGCCTGCAGGCCCTGGTGACCTTGAGTGACTCCGTGTTTAGGAGCCGGGGCTCTTCCTCAGCTCCCCCCTCGTCCTTCCTCCACAGCCTCTTGGGGAATGTGCTGCTCCTGGCCAAGAGCAACTTCAACAAATGCATTGTGAGTGTCAGTAGGAGGAAACCCAGTAGACCTGAGTGATGTTTGACCTCTTCTGGAATCTTCTGAACAGAATTATAGAAGGCGTTCTAAATGGAAGCGGCATTCCCCAACCCAGCTCCTTGTCTTCTTTCCTGGCCTCTGCTCCACCAAACGAGGTCGGATCTGAGGGTGCCACGTCTTTGTGTCGTTCTCAGGGGACCTTGTGCAAGGAGATCGAGGAGGCCAAGACTCCCAGCAGGATGAGAGGGGGGATCCTGCCCTGCGTCAGCCGCTTCGAGGAGTTCGTGGCCTTCTCTGAGGAGGCGTTCCGGACATCCCGGCGCCGGGGGGAGCTGGACAAGGCCCAGCTCAGGCTGGCCAGCAGCATCTTCAGCAGCAGTGAGTGCCAAGGCTGGGTGTCCTGGTCAGGAAACGCTCACCTGCAGCTGCAGGAGTCACCAGCTGGGCCACCAGGGCGGGGTAGAAGCTGCCTGTCCTTGGGCACTGAAATCCCTCTCCCTGAGCAAGAGCCTGGGAGCACCAGGCAAATTCCAGGTGTGGAAGGGTGGGAGCTGCCTGTCCCCTGGACACTGCCTGCTCCTGGAACCCCTTTCCCTGAGCAAGAGCCTGGGAGCACCAGACAAATTCCGGGTGAGCAGTGTCTGTCACAGCAGGATGGGCCCGGGGGTGACAGGACTGAGACACACGGGCTCAGCTTTGGATCCAATTCCAACATCTCCTGTCCCTCTATGGAGGGAGAGCTCCTCACAGATCAGACTCCTCTTACAAGGTCTGGGGAGCCAAGAAAAACTCCCCCAGGAACACCAAGGGGTGTTGGTAAAGAGAGAGGGGTTGGGAGAGCAGGCTGGGGAGGTTCCATAGATCCCCGTGTTGTCCCACCTGGAGCCCACAGCTTCCTGTCAGTGGAAATATCTTGTTTTCCTGCCTTGAGATGACCTGGGGAGCTGCAGAGGTCACAGCTCTGACCACAGATCATGAGGGGATGCAGAGAGGCAGCTCCCAGCTGCAGAGGAGCCTGGGGTGACCCACTGATTAATCCATGGACACGGCCCAGCCAGGCCCCAGGAATGTTTGCAGGGAAGCAGGTGAGGTAGGGAGTCACGGCCAGGGGTCAGGATTTGTGTTATAATTACTCTTCCTGAAGTCAGATGGTTCAAATGAGCCATCCCAAAGGCACGTCCCTCCTGACAGCCCGCAGGGGCTTCTCTCCACACCTGATTCCCTCCTTCCTTTCCAGTCAACAGCCTGTCCTCAGCAAACCTAAAGGTGAACACAGATATGGTGATGATGGAAAATTTCCACCACATCCACAACTTCCTGTGCCAAAAGAACATCCCCTGCCTGGAGGAAAAGAAGAGAGAAGCCGAGCAAAGGTCCAGGGAGCACATGGAGAAATATGTCACCACATACCTGGGCCAGCCCCTGGAGAGGCTCAAGGTGAGTACAGCACCCTGGCCTGGGCCTCCAAGGGCAAGGGCTCTTCCCAAACCTCTGGATTAACTGGTGTTCAAATCTCCCTGCCCTGAATCCAGTCTGGAATTATGTTACTTCGTTGTCACAGGATATGAGAGCACCTGGATTTCATTCTCCTCAGGGATTCCCAAAATCCTGGCACGGCCTTCTCCAGCTCCCCCAGTCTGAGCACAGACTCCAAGGGAAGGTGCAAAGGGGTGTAAATAATGCAGGAGCCCATTCCTGGTTCTTGGAAACAGTCCATACATTTAGGAACTCTAAATCTTTAGGATTTAGGGTATTTCTCCACAGCCAAATTGCAGCAGGAATACCCAAACAGATTCTTGGGCTGTATGAACAGACAGGAGTATAAAGGAATGGACTATTCCCTTGTTTTACAGCAGATGTGAAATGTCCTGTCCAGCGCTCCCTTCCCTGGCCGCTGCTGCGTTTGGCTGTGCAGTCCCACCTCAGCAGCATCACAGAATCCCGGGCTGGAAGGGGTCCCAAAGGATCATCCAGTCCAAACTTTACTGGGGAGGTTGCCTGGATGAGATTCTGCAGCTCCCTGTCCTGTCACTTCCTGAAAGTTCCAGTGGTGGGACTCTATCACATCCCTGAGCAGGTTTGATTGATTATCCCAGCTCGTCCTCACTGGAAAAAGTTCCTTATATCCAGATAATGGGATCAGCCTGCCAACAAGGAAGCCTTTCCCACGCCCTCTTCTCACTGACAATCCAAACCATGTGCGGGATTTTTTCATTTTCCTGCTGCTTTCTCCTCGTGCCCTTGCCCAGGTGGTGGACCAAGACACAAGGGGGGCAGAATTCCAAAGCACTGGTGGGGAGTTTGTTCCCAGTTTGTTCCCATTCCCGCTCCGGTTGTGTGCCGGCATCTGGCAGATCCCGGTTCTTTTTTCACGGCTGCCTGGGCTGATCCATCCAGCCACTTCCCGAGTGGCTGCTTTGTTAACTGAGCTAAGAGCATCTGGCTCTGCTAACTCAATCAGACATTCCCTCCTTCCCCAGACCGTGGCTCTTCCGCTCCTTCCCTCTTCCTAAAATGTCTCGCAGACGGAGCCCAGCTGGAATTATTTATGGGACCTGTTACATCCAATTTGTTTCCAGTCGTTGCTGTCAAACATTTGTTGGCTTGGCTGGAGAATCAGCTCCATGTCTTGTGCTACCTGAGCTCTGCTATGGCTTCAAACCCTCCCTTTTCCAATGGAAAGGTGTAGAAGAATGGCTCTCTGAGCAAGGACATGCAGCGCTAAGCTACATGCACAACCCAGGTTTCAGTAATTGTTGAGCAGTTTCTCAGAGAAAATGGATACTGGGAGCAGTTTCTCATGGGAGCTGCTCATTGGAATGTGCACAACCCAGGCCTCAGCAACCCTGATCATCCTGAATAAGCAAGAAAGAAGAAACCAAGTCACTGGTAAGAAAGTAACAAGATGGGAAGACAGGATGAGAAAACAGGAGCATGTAACCACAAGAAAAGAATAAAGAAAAATCATGATTGTTTAGCTATAGCCAATCCGCATTAATTACTATACGCATAATAATAGCTATTATCCAATCCTAAGTTGCTAAGTGGCTCGTGAACAAGCTGACTAATGTATATAACCAGGCCTATAATAATCAAAAAAAGGAGTTCCACCAATAACTCTGTGAGTACGTGTGGTTCATCCCGGCAACTCTCCACAGAAAGGATCATTTTATTGCTCACAACAAAGTGAATGGGGTATGAGGGCACCTGGATTTCCCAAAATCCTGGCATGGCCTCCTCCATCTCCCTCAGTTTCTCTTCACCAAGAGAAGGTGCAAAGAGGTGTAAGTAGTGCAGGAGCCCACTCCTAGTTCTTGGGAATAGTCCATACATTTAGGAACTTAAAATCCTTGGGATTTAGGGTATTCCTCCACTGCCAAGTTGCAGCCAGAATACCGAAAGAGATTCTTGGGCTGTTTGAACACAGGAGGATGAAGGAAGGGATTATTCCCTTGTTTTACAGAAGATGTGGAATGCCCTGTCCAGCTGTGGCAGAGATGTCACAAGAACTGAAAAAATTTATGTTTTGCTTTACACCTCTGCAGGTTCTGGGATCCTCCATCCCCACCCCCAGCTCCAAACCCTCTGTGGGGAGAAAACTGGGAGGAGCACCAAGGAACAGGAGGGATTTTTCCAGCAGCCCCATTGCTCCATGGGCCTGCAACCCTTAGAGATGCTGCTTGTTGAGCAGGGAGGGGACAGAACCACAAAATTCCCTAAACTCTGCTTTCCTGGAGGACAAAAATCTCCAGTACTTCATTAAACACTCCCCACTTGTGCATTTCAACAGAATTAGACATGGCAAGGGAACTGAGGACACCGATCAGGTGTCAGCCCTGACACAGGAATCCACCTTAGGATGGCTCACCATGGAATGTCTCCTTCCCTTTCCAGCATTTCTTTGAGGGAGTGAAAGCCCGCCTGGCTCAGGGAGTGAAGGAAGAGGAGGTCAGCTTCCAGCTGGCCTACAGCAAGCAGGAACTCCGGAAAGTCATCGAAAAATATCCTGGCAAGGAAGTCAAAAGAGCCCTGGAGACCCTTTACAGGAAAACCCGCAAATATCTGTCCCCAGAGGAAAATCTTCTGCCGGTAACTGGAGTGGGATGGGTGTGACACTGGGATGGTTTGGGATTCAGGACAGTACTGCCTTTATGGCTGCAGGGGCAGGGGCAAGAGCTGAGGTCTGCTTT
Source organism: Callaeas wilsoni (assembly GCA_013398955.1). Classification (NCBI taxonomy): domain Eukaryota; kingdom Metazoa; phylum Chordata; class Aves; order Passeriformes; family Callaeidae; genus Callaeas; species Callaeas wilsoni. Next base: position 59,069 of record VWPU01014174.1, on the reverse strand, counting down.
TCCAGGTGGCGTGGCAGGCCACAGAACAGGAATCCTGGTTTTCCAGGTGATGTGGCAGGCCATGGAGCTGCAATCCTGGTTTTCCAGGTGGTGTGGCAGGCTATGGAGCTGGAATTCTGGTTTTCCAGGTGGTGTGGCAGCCCATGGAGCAGGGGTTCTGGTTTTCCAGGTGGTGTGGCAGGCCATGGAGCAGGGGTTCTGGTTTTCCAGGTGGTGTGGCAGGCCATGGAGCAGGAGTTCATCCGGCAGTACCAGGAGTTTGAGGAGCTCATCCAACGCTGCTATGCAGGAGCGGGGATTGCCCTGGACTTCACCATGGAGGACTTGCTGAGCTACTTCAACTCCATCACCGTGTCCAACATGTAGGGAAATCCCTCCCTGGATGTTGGGAGGAGCTCAGGAATCCTTGTCTGGAGCCACACCTTCAAGGAGCTGAACACAAAACCATTCCCAAGTTGGATATTTGGGTTCCTACCCTGAACTTAATCCCAAAGTCCCCCCGACTTTTTGGTCCTGGACTAAATCTCCCCTGGGGAATTGGAGTTGTCGGACCCGAACCACAACTTCCCTGCTCCAAGAAACCATTTTGCCACTAGGAAATGACCTTCCAAGCCTCAGATTTCCACCAAAGTGAGCACCGGTGCCACATCCCCTCAGCAGACCATTCCCAATGGAAAAGCATCTTCTCTCCATGGACTTTCTCCTTCTTTTCTGTGCTCGAATGTCACAGTGAGCCTGTGCTAAACCAGAGGGTTAAACCACATGGAGACATTCCATGTGTGAGGTGTTCCCACATCCAGGTATCCCAACAGGATTAAACCAGGGTTAAACCACATGGAGACATTCCATGTGTGAGGTGTTCCCACATCCAGGTATCCCAACAGGATTAAACCAGGGTTAAACCACATGGAGACATTCCATGTGTGAGGTGTTCCCACATCCAGGTATCCCAACAGGATTAAACCAGGGTTAAACCACATGGAGACATTCCATGTGTGAGGTGTTCCCACATCCAGGTATCCCAACAGGATTAAACCAGGGTTAAACCACATGGAGACATTCCATGCGTGAGGTGTTCCCACATCCAGGTATCCCAACAGGATTAAACCAGGGGTAAACCACATGGAGATATTCCGTGTGAGAGGTGTTCCCACATCCAGGTATCCCAACAGGATTAACCCAGGGTTAAACCTCCTGGAGATATTCCGTGTGTGAGGTGGTCCCACAGCCAGGTATCCCAACAGGATTAAACCAGGGGTAAACCACATGGAGATATTCCGTGTGAGAGGTGTTCCCACATCCAGGTATCCCGACAGGCACCACCGCTCCACAGCTCTCCACTGAAAGTCCTCTGGCAGATGAAAGTCCAGAGCTGTAAATATTAATGGATTTATTGCTTTTAGCTCAGATTTGCTCACATTTCAACTGGAGTAGAAAAATGTGTGGTTCTAGAGATCCAAACTGATCACTCAGGGAATTGCCTGCTTTTATCCTGTTTTCCTAGGAATCTTCCTACACTAATCCACCAATATATTGTCATTCTTTAAATGTCTCTGTTTCTTGGGATGATCATGGGGCTCACTTGTCGTCCTTCACAACCTTCTCCCTAAATAACTGAAGAGTTTGAACTCCTTGCTACTTGCCTCACAGGGCAAAGATTATTTTATTTACTTGGCGTGTTAGGAAATTATCCTGGAGGCAAGATTTCCTGTCCACTGCCAGGGAGGTGGGAGGCTGCCATGGCTGTTTGGACAGCCCCTCTTCTCCAGGGATATCCTGGCTTCTTCAGTGGAAGCTTTAAACCAGCACATAAACCTAGCTTTCCCTTGTCAAGGGAAAAATCCAGGTTATTTTTCTGGGATTTTTCAAACAGTTGGCCTTTGGGTCAAGGTCCACCTCTGCAGGGAGCAATGTTTAGAGCTCGTGTTTCCTATCTCATTATTCCCTCCCTTTGTCCCGTGACGTGGCTGCTCCCAGCAGGAAGAGGACAGTCACAGAGGAACATTCAGTGCTGCCTTCCCAGCTCTTCATCCCTCTGGAGGTAACAGGAATTTTGCAGCCCCGTTTCCTTCCAGGTTTTGGCTCAGGGGCTCACCTGGGAGGAGAGGGCAGGAGGTGGGAGCTGTAGGCTGGGACACGAAGGTGCTGCAATTTGGGAGCACCTTGGAGGACGCCCGGGGTGAAGGGATTTGCAGAGGGATTGAGCCGGGTTGCTCCGGGGTTGTTGAACACCAAACACCAGCAAGGAGGGGCAGGAATTCCTCTGGGCCTGTTGATGGCTCCTCCATAACTGGTGCGGTCACTGGGCACCGTCCAGGGCATGCCATGGAACGGGATAATGGGATCTTGCTCCAAACAGGCTCCTCTGGCTGCAATGAGCAGGAGTGAAAGTGCACCTGATTTTATGCTGACCCTGCTCCTGTGTCAGTAGGGCTGTGGGATCTCTCCTCACCAACCACTTCCCACACAGAATCATGGAATCATTTAGGCTGGAAAAGCCCTCTGAGATCATTGAGCCCAACCATTCCCCCAGCTCTGCCAACACCTCCCTAACCCATGTCCCTAAAAGCCAGGGGCAGTGCCAGAGGATCTGAACCCCACCTAAACCACCAAGGAGCTCTGTGACCCCAGGCTGGTGAGTCCCCCCACCTTGGTGCTGCATCACCCTGAGCCCCTGGCCTCACCCTCTGCCCGGTGGTGACATCTGGCAGCTTAAAGACAAATGACAGGAAATGTCCCCAGATGTTCCCTGCTGCTCTGCCAGGCCCCAGTTTGTCTCCGCTCTCAGGCTTGGCTCCACCTGGATGAGTGTCCGCACCTGGGAGGACCCCAGAGGGGGCTGGAGGAAGGATCACACGCGCGGTCCCATCCTTGGTGCGCACGGGTTTGTGCGCTGGGAGCTCGGGGACATCAGCCTCAGCGAGGTCACCCAGCTGGTCCCCCACACCTGGCCCCAGCCAGGGGCTCTGACAGGCTCAGGTGCCAGCAGGTGCAGACCAGAGTCTGAGGCTCTTGCAGGGAGGAGAATTTATCACTTCTGTACTTGTGCCACCTGCAGGACAAAGGAAAACCTGGGCGAGCCCCACTCAGCTCTCAGCTCCCTGGACCATTTTCCATTTCCCTGCATGGCTGGATGCTCCTAACTTCCATGTTCTCTGGTTTTCCATGCCGGTTCCCAGCCCCGAGAGCATGGCTTGGAAGAAGGAGGGCACGAGCCCACCCTCGTGTTTCATCCAGCGCCTGGACCACCTTGTGCTGACTGTGAAGAGCATTGAGGACACAGTGGCTTTTTATTCCAAAGTCCTGGGCATGGAGGTGGTGACTTTCAAGGTAACGTGGGGCACAGGTTTGGTTTGGGTCTAGAAGGCCTGGGACTGTGGTTCTGGGCCCTGTGGATCTCTGATGGGTTCTCTGGGAGTGGGGTGGGCGTGGTAGGACCAGCACAAGCTGCAGCCCATCAAGTTCTGAATTCCAAGACAGTCAGGCCTAGTCAGAGGTAAATTCAAACCACATCAGAAGGAGTCAAAGTGACAATAAAACCCCAAAGATTCTCTGAAAAAACAGTTTCTAGGAGTGAAGGAGAGCCCTCAAACCCACACATCCTCTAAAGACATCTAACAGGCTCTTGCTTTGATATTTCCATTGGTGAAGGGAGTAAAGGTTGATTAATATTTAATGTTTATATTCCAATTCATCTCCTGCCCAAGCTTTGAGCCCTTTTGCTTGTTTCGGATGAACACACAGCACCTTTTTAATTTCTAAGCCCTTCTTTCTCTCCTGCTCCACAAACTCTCTTAAAATCAAACTCACAGCTCTGATCTGGTGGTCACTGTCCTGCATTTCCATGGGGGCTCAGCTGCTACAGGAGCCTGCAGAAACCTCCTTGAGATCCTGCAAAGAGCTGCCAAAACCTCCTTCCTGGCCATCTTCCCACCTCTTCAGCCTTGTCCCCACTGCAGTGCCAGCCTGGTCATTGGTTGTGTGGCTGAATGAAGAGTCCCCAATCCTGAAATTTCCCTTTGGAAATGCTGCATGTGACTGTAGGACTTTCTTGGGTCACTCTACATCTCAAGGAATGTCATGGGAGCCTTGCAGCAATCAGTTTTTGGGTTGCCCCAGCAAAGCTCTGAGTTAGCAGGACTCCACCAGATCCCCAGGGTTCCCAGGACTGCTCGAGGGAGCGGGTGCTGAAGGTTTCCAGCCCAGGAAATCTCCCTTACTTTGGCCTTTTCCTTTGGGAACAGGGAAATCGCAAAGCTTTACGTTTTGGCCAGCAGAAGTTCAACCTGCACGAGGCTGGGCAGGAGTTTGAGCCCAAGGCTCGGCACCCGGTGCCCGGCTCTGCGGATTTTTGCCTGATCACAGCGGAGCCCCTGGAGAAGCTGCAGGAGCATCTGGAGGTGAGGCAGATCCAGGGTGTCCCCAGGTCACTGTTATCCCAGGAGACACGAATTCAGAGCCTCTAAATGACACTTTCCTGGGGAATGCCAGGATTGTCTCATCCAACGGATCATGTTTTCAAGGCTGGGGGAGGAGGGCACTAAATGACACTTTTCTGGGGAATGCTAGGATTGTCTCATCCAACGGATCATGTTTTCAAGGCTGGGGGAGGAGGGCACGATGATGACATGACCATCAAACGCCTACTCTCCTGTGTCCTCCAGGCCTGTGGGGTGGCCATTGAAGAAGGTCCTGTGGCCAGAACTGGTGCTGTGGGTCCAATAACCTCCATCTACTTCCGAGACCCCGACGACAACCTGGTTGAGGTTTCCAGGTACTGCACAGGTGTGGCTGTGGGCACTGAAGGCGAACCCTGAGCACAGCCCATGCTCCGCCTGTGTCCCAGCAGGAGACGGGATGCAGAGGCCAGGTTTGGCTGGCCCATTTACAGATCCAAGCTTTAATTGTGTAAACCTGGGACAAGCCTCAAATCCAGCCACAAAGTAGGGCTGCAAGGCCATTGGAAGTTTTCCCAAGGCAGCCTGCTCTGCTCTGGGTGTGAATCCTGCTTTTATACATCTCTGTCATGGAGACTTCGTGGCCTCCTGGAAAGATCTGTCCTGCAGCTGCTTCACTGCAAATGTCAGGACATTTTCACTAATTCCTGCTATCTCTTTTGCTGCAGTTGAATTCCTCATTCCTACACTGTCCATCTGTCACTTCTTTCCTCTTCAGAGTCACATTTCCACAGTTGGAAATTTCTGTCTCCCTTCCTCATCCTCCTGTTTCTCGTCTCAAGCTGCCTGGTGCTGGTGCCTCTCCAACTCAGCCAGAGGTTTAAATCCTGTTCTGACTGTCCAAACACACTTCTTGCCTGGGATTTGGGAATTTGGCCTCGCATTCACACTCAAACACTCCTGACACTGAAGCTCCAAGTTTCATCCTCAGCTCTATATCCGTAATTGTGGGGTTTCTGTCACCCAGGATTGGAAAAAGCAGGGATGGGGTGCCTACATCAAGGGCAGAGTGCCAGAAGTCCAGGAGTTCACCTGGATTTATGCAGGGATTGAGGACGGTCAGACACAGAGGAGCCTGACTCTGATGGCATCTGGTTACTTGTGGGACTGTCCTACGTTTTCTTCTTTCTTTAGTTATTTAAAAAGCCATTTCAAAGTTATTTTAAAAGTATAAAGCAAGGAAGGACTGGGGATTCTCAGGCAGAGCAGTTCCGAGGCTGGCCACACCGAGGTAGCACTGTTATCCTCACGGGAACAGCGCTGGAAAGGAGGGAGGACTCTTCCGACCTCTACAGTCCAAATCCTCTATAAAATTGAAACAAGCTCTGACTCGTACTCATTTTTTCCTTGCTGGAATTTCGTGGGAAATCCAAAATTCTGCATGGTGCGAAAAAAGGCAAAGTCGCAAAATATTCAGTGCTTTAGATGATCAGCGGGGATGAGCTGCTTTCCATTGAGTCATTTGTGGCAACTAAAGACAGGAATGTCATGGGAGAAAGCCACCACGGGCATCTCCTCACCTTTATCTTGTGAATGGAGATCTGGGAAGGGATGTCAGGGAGGGACCCCCGCGAGCCGAGTCCCCTCGGCCCCGGCGCCCGCGGAGCATCCGGCGGCTGCTCTCCAGGGTGCTGATGGCCCCCGGCCGCGTCCGGCTGACGCGGGACCCCACCGGGGATCCTGCCCACGGGAGAGGGTCAAAACCCACGGGAGAGGGTCAATCCCTACAGGACAGGGTCGCCGCCCGTGGGAGAGGGTCAAAGCCTACAGGAGAAGGTTGATCCCCTCGGGAGAGGGTCGGTGCTCATGGGAGGGGGTCAAAGGCCACGGGAGAGGGTTTTGTTCCCTCCACTGGAGCCCATCTCGGTCCTGTCCCACACATTGATCCCTTTAAGTGCTGAGCTGGCCTGAAGGGCACTGGCTCCGTGGGTTTCCCATCCACCGGAGTGTGAAACATGGAATGACACATTTGGGGATCTCACACCTGACCCAAACGATGGCAAACTCAAAACTTGTCATGGAAACTCAGCAAGTATTTGGAATTTGTTGCTGATGGAGGAACTTCTCTTGGAGTGATGGTGTTGGAGCACTGGAGGCTTTGCTGGCTGATGGTTGTTGTTGTCTCCAGGAAAAATAACTGTGGGGCTCAATGTTTTTCCCTGGAGAAACCACTGGCCACAGGCCAGCATTCCAGCTGTTCCTGTCCCAACCTCTGCTGGGCTCCCCATCTATTGGAAAAGCCTCTATATTATGAGTATTCCAATTAAAACTGATGGTTTATATAATGCAACATAAATTTTTACTGAGAAAATGAATTTAATTCCATTCTTTATTCAGCAAGATGCATTGTGAATATTGGACAGTGGGAGAGAGCGGATTAACAGGTGAGAAAACAGTTTTCTTCCAGATGGTTCATTCCCTGCACAAACCATGACCACCAAGAGAAAAGGAACTTCCTTCTTGTCTGCTTGGGTCTCATCCCTCTCGAGCCCTAATTTCCACAGCAAATTCCACACTTTTATCATGATTGTATTGGAAAGGAGCCCTTTGTATCAACAATCCCAGTGTTTCACGTGGAGAAATGTTGAGTTCTCCGTCTCACTGCCGAGGAAAGATGCAGGAGAAGGAGCCTTTCAGGGAATGACTGCTCAGGAGCACAGATTTCATCCCAGCTGGAAAGATGAGCTATGTCCCGAGTCTCCATGAACTTCCTCTCCTCTCAGGGAAGGGAAACAGGAATTTCCCAATGGGAGTCACAGTGTGTGTGCCCAAGTCACCTCCCAGAGGTGCCCATGGGCCACGTGGTGAGCCAGCTCTGAACAGGGAAACCTGGGAAAGCCAGGAGGGATGGTGTGGCCAGCCCTGGGATGGGCAGGGATCACCTCTTGGGGTATGGTACTGATGTAGGATTCCTCACGTAGTGACTGTCTTTCCTTCAGAAAAGACATCCAGGTCTCAACGGTCCTCAAACCATCCTCTGTACACAGAGAAGTGGCAAACACTTCCCAAGGGCTGGAGAAACAGGAGGCTTTCACTGGAAAGGAAAATAATCCCTCTCTGCTGGGGAGTTCTGCAGGCAGGGCTGTTTGCAGCAATGACGGGTTTTTCCTGTGGCCAGCGGCACTGCCTGACCATAATCCCAAAATTGCCCAGTGGAGCACTAAGAAAAGCACAGGCTCTGCAGCTGAACTTCCTCCTCTTCCCAGACTCGGCAGTCAGGCGTTCTGCCCAGAAAAAGCTTGGAATCCAGCTATAAAAAACGCATAGGCACTGTTCCTTCTGGAGAACTGGATGATACCCCAGGATTCTCAGAGACTTCCATGGGATTTTTTTTAAATTTGTGGTGGCCTTTCAGTTCCTCAGCCAGCATCAACGAGGAGCTGAAGTTTACTCTGTGTGCAACCCAGACACACATCCTGCCTCGTGGGTTCCTTTGGAATTATCTACTGGAAGGAGTGGGAACTTCCCTGTCCTTGGGAGTCAATAGGAAAGCACCAATGAAGAAAGGAATCAGAGTTTCACCAGAACAAGCCCCTCACCAAGCCCCCGTGCTGTGCCCTCACAGGCTGCAGGCCAGCTGGGAGCTGTCTGACAGGTTCTCCAGGTTGTCCACCAGAGTGATGATGGCTTCTATTTTTTCTTCTGGAAGCACGTGGGAGGCGTTGGCCCGAAACTTCTTCAGGAGCGACTCTTTGCTCAGGGGCTTCCTCCAGTGCCCATAGAAAGTGTCACATTTGCCCGTCAGGACGTCCCCGCTGTGCAGCAGCAGGGCCACCTCTCCGTACATCTTGTCAAAGTTGGCCACGTTGTCTTCAGGGTGCTCCACCACCACCTTGTCCAGCAGCTCCCTGAGCTCCTGCCGGTGGATGCTGCTCTCGGAGAAGGAGCCCAGGCCCACCTCTCCATCCAGCAGGGCAGCACAGGCATTGAACTGGAAGGAATGCCTCGCCTGGTGCTCCGAGCTGGGGAAAGGCCGGTTGATGTACTTGGACACCGGGATCTTCAGCACAATGGTGCGGATCAGAGAGGGAGAGAAGGACCCCGCGTAGTTGATGAAGAGGTTCCGGACGGACAAGGCAGCATCCACCACCCAGTGCATCCCCAGGTGGGCTGGGAATCGCTTGAAGGCAATATCCTGCTTTTCCAGCAGGAACTCGTGGTGCTCGCTGGGTGTGGACAGCGGTTTGGGTTGGTAGACGCTGTAGAAGGCGCTGAAGCCGGAGCAGCCGGGGATATCATCCAGGATCAAGGGGTTGGCCTCCATCCCTCGGGCCGCCAGCAGAGCCGCTTCCAAGCCCAGGCGGGTGGCGTTCCCGACGTGCAGCGGCTTGGCCTGGGTGGCAGCGTTGGCCATGGGCGCCCCGGCCAGGGACGCGGCGATGCCCAGGGCGTGGCAGCACTGGGCCGAGCTGAGGGACAGCAGCTTGGCCGTGGCCGCGGCACTGCCCAGGGTGCCCACCACCGAGGGAGGGTGGAACCTGCAGGGGGATGGCAGGAATGAGCAGCTCTGGCTGCCTGGCACAGGAAACACCAAAGCACCCCTCCCATGGAAAAATTAATGGAAAATGAGGGGCCCATCAGCCAGTGGAACTCCCTCGTGGCTCTGGTGCAGGTGGGATTCACCTGACTCCAAATCTAACCATAAATTTTAACTAATAAATTAACTCAAGTCAAAGTTTTACTAGAGTTTAGTTTAACTCTAAATTTAGAGTTAGTTAACATAAATTAACACTGAAAACTGAGTTTCTGCTTGAAACCTCCTCAGAGACACCAGGGGGATCTCAGCATCTCCAGAAAGAACTTTCTCCAGGAGGTGCCACGGCTTGTGTCCACACAGCCAACTTTCTATCCCTCAGACAAATAATTCAGCCTCAAACACACCCAAGGGAACCGTTCCTGCTTGATTCCATCCCTCAGATCACACCAGGGCACTGCTGGTGGCAGCGGTTGGTCCAGGGGCTGTGCCCACCACCAGGCTCTGCCTGGCTCTGGGATCCTGCCCTGGCTGGGTCAGGCGATGGCACTGCAGACTCCCTGGGAGTCCTCCTGAGGGTTATTTTTGAGGCAAAATCCCTGGAAATCACCAAATAAGTATGTTGTGCAATCGCCTCTGGCATTTGGCTCTCAGTAAGGCTGCACCCTCAGGTAAAGCTAAATTAAACTGGACTGAAACTGGGCTTAACCTAAACTAACATTTTAAAATCCAGACTCACCAAGCCTCTTCCTCCTCGGCGAAGAACAGGAGCCTTACCTTTTGGGAATGTCGTGAGCCTCAGTGGAGAAGTGCATGAGCCTCCCTTGCACTTCCAGGCCCACGTTGAATGCCAGCAGGAAATCCAGGCCGTTGGGTTTGGTGCTCGGAGGGAGCATCTGGGAAGCTGCCAGGAGAGCGGGCAGGACGGCCCCGGAGGGGTGAGTGGCAGGGTGCCAGGTGTCGTCAAAATCCATGGAATGAGTCTGCCAGGGAGACAGAGACAAGGACGTGCTGGTGGGTGTGGCTGGACGCTGGGGAAATGAGGGCTCCTTGCTGATATTCCTGAGGAAATTCTGCCAAAGCCTCCACTCAGTGCCCCCATGGGCGCTTCGGCCACGAGATTCCCGGCTTTTGTCCCCCATCAGTGACCACTCTGTTTCCTGGAATGCTGATTCCTGGCACCACAGGGCACAGATTCCCCTGAGAGAGCCAGGAACACAGATTCCCCTGGAAAAACCGGAACAGATTCCCCTGGAAGGGCCGGGAGCACAGATTGCCCTGGAAAAACTGGAACAGATTCCCCTGGAAGGGCTGTGAGCACAGATCCCCCTGGAAGAGGAAGGAGCACAGATCCCTCTAGAGGGCTGTGAGCACAGGTTCCCCTGGAAGGGCTGTGAGCACGGGTTCCCCTGGAAGAGCCGGGAGCACAGATCCCCCCGGGAGAGGAGGGAGCACAGATTCCCCTAGAAGGGCTGTGAGCACACGTTCCCCTGGAGGAGCCGGGAGCACAGATCCCCCCGGGAGAGGAGGGAGCACAGGTTCCCCTGGAGGAGCCAGGAGCATAGATCCCTCTGGAAGAGCAGGAAGCACAGATTCCCCTAGAAGAGGAGGGAGCACAGATTCCCCTGGAAGAGGAGGGAGCACGGGTTCCTNCACAGATTCCCCTGGAGGAGCCGGGAGCACAGATCCCCGGGAAGGGCTGTGAGCACAGGTTCCCCTGTGCTCCCTCCTCCTGGAGGAGCCAGGAGCACAGATCCCCCTGGAAGAGGAGGGAGCACAGATCCCTCTGGAAGAGCCAGGAGCACAGATTCCCCTGGAAGAGCAGGGAGCACAGGTTCCCCTGGAGGAGCCGGGAGCACAGATTCCCCTGGAAGAGCAGGGAGCACAGATCCCCGGGAAGATCCAGCCTTACCGCCACGCCGTTGGTGAAGGCTGCCAGCGTCGGGGAGAGCTTCACTCCTGGCTTTCCATAGACAGAGCTCACGGCCACCGAGGAATAGAGCTCCTGTGGAAAGGAGGGAATGTCAGGCGAGCCCTGGAGGGAGCGGGGATGGTGCCAGGCACCCCCAGCCCCGGCAGCCGCCGGGATCAGCCCTGACGGTGGCGGTGCCGGTGGCGGTGCCGGTGGCGGTGCCGGTGGCGGTGGCGGTGCCGGTGGCGGTGGCGGTGGCGGGGCTGTCCCTACCCGGCAGTAGCGCAGGGCGATGTCGAAGACGCGCGTGGTGCTGCCCACGAGCCCCACGCCGATGCTGTCCAGGATCATCCTCTTGCTCCGCTGCCGCACGGTCTGCGACAAGTGCTCGGGCCGGGCCGCGTGGATGAAGGAGGCGAAGCTGCTGGTCACGGTCTCCTCGGGAGCGCTCCGGGCCACCACTGCAGCGCCGGGACACAGGGAGGGGACAAGGACAAGGTGAGCCCTGCGCTGGCAGCCGCGGCTCCTCACCCCGCTGTCCCCGGGCTCGGGGAGCTGCACCTGCCTGAGCCAGCTGGGTCAGTTTTAGGAGTCCTGCAAGGGCAGGGAGCTGGAATTCATCATCCCCATGGCTCCCTTCCAACCTGGATACTCTCAGATTCCATATGTTCCAAATATAAAATTCCATATTCCACGGATGCTCTGGGCACCTCGTGGGGTGGCTTCCAGAAGGTTCAGGTGAAGCAGCTTCAGAGCTCGGACCCATCCCCTCGCCTTGGGGGTCCAACAACCATTTTTTGGGAGGTGTCAATACAAATGATGTCCCTTTATCCAGAGGAAAGGCAGAGGCAGGAATGGACCACAGAAATCCAAAACTTCCATAATTTTTTGGAAAGCAGGACTAGACCCAAAGCCTTGATTTATCCGGATATTTCATCCTACAAGGCACAGAAATGTCTTGACTCAGGCAACAAAGCTCTTAAGCCCTATGTACTCCAAAGGATGCTAATCCTTAAAAATAAGTTAAAATTCTATGGAAAATCCCCAGTTTGTGTCTATTGTATTTTTTCATTTCAGTGACAAATTGCCTTGCTTAGATTATATATAGCTCATTATTATATACATTAATTTTTATATATAATGTTTAGAATTCGTATATTAATTTATAATTTATGACATTATTTCTAATTCTAGAATTGGAATACAGAATATAATTAATATAATTATATTTCTAATTCCTAGAATAAAATTGTTATGGCCTGTTATAATTTATAAGGTTATTTTGAGAGCGCACAGGAGAGCAGGAAAAATAAAATTCCATGTAGCCAACACTTGCAGGATGGCAAATCCATACATTTACTTATGGATGGATGTGGGGGTGCACACACAGATGCAGATAAAAGCTGAATTAATGTCTAAATTAAATTAATCACACGTGAAAGAAAGAAAAATACTTTGCTCCGAGAGGAAAGCACATCCAGGTGGGCAGGTACACAAGAGGCTTTGTTTTTGGAACAGCAGACACGGCAATTAATGAAGTGAGCATTCCCTAATTTCCCTAGGTTGGATTCATCCCGAAATGTCACATCAGTGACTCACGGAGCGCTGGCTCACGCCTGGGCTCACCTCGAGCGCAGCCCGAGCCTCCTGTAAACACAGCTGGGAAGGTCATCACGGCCTGGAGCACCGGGAGAACCTCCCGCTCCTGGGGAACGCGTTCCTGCGGGAATCCCGGCCCTCAGCACTTCGGGACCCGCTGGCGACCCCAGCCCGGGGCCCCGGGAGCATCCCGGCTCCCCCCGCCGCCCTCCCGGAGCGGAGCGGTGATGTCAGGGCTTGGAGAGGCTGCAGGAAAATCTGCTCCAATCACCCAGCACCCAGAAAAGCTGGATTGTTTCCTTCCCGGCATCAAATGCTCTTTGTCACCTCAGCAGGCAGCGGGGTTTTTTAACCCTTCAGCTAACAGTATTCCGTGACTCTGGGGTTTTCCTTCTGGTATGGCAGGACTTCACTAAAAAATTAAATTTGATCCAAGACCTAATAAACCCCTGTGGATTACTGTTATTTCTGTGGTCCCCAAGTGTTCATTAAGCAACATTCCTAGCATTTATTGTATTAATAACTAATTTAAAAATAAATTAATAGATGTAATAGACTAAGAATATCTTTTAAAATAAGTCAATAAACATAAACTTACAATAAACCAAGAGCCCTTTTTAAAAGAAGTTAATAAACTTATAATAAACTTAAAATAAAATTTTAAAAAGACGTTAATAAACACAATGGACCAAGAACACATTTTAAGATCAGTTAATAGACAAACAGACCAAATTAAGAGACAAAATAGACCAAGTGTCTACACAGGCAAGTTGTGGTTAATTTGTCCAAAGCTGGGCAGTGCTGGAGCCACAGAAAGAGATCCATGAATCACCCCAGGCAATGCCCAGAGCAGGATCAGGTGTGATTAGGAAGCAGTGACAAGTGGAGGAGTTAAGGATCTGAGCCACCCTTTCGACATCTTACATTTGCGGTCAAAGAATTTGGTAAGTCTGGTTCTAAACCAGTCAAAATTCTGGTTTAGCACAGGACTAACAATCCACATTTTTACTCTTTGCTGCTTTTCTCCTGGTGCTTTATCCCCGAGGGCACAAAGCACCACAAGACCCCCAAACATTCGGAAGCTTTTCCTTCCAAGAATTTGAGGATTTCTCTCGGTGTGCCCAGCCCAGCGCCTCTTTCCCAGCAATGCTGTGATTATTTAGGGGTGCCCGCTAGGAAAGGATGGGGAATGCTGAGAGATACAAACCGTGGGCAGCAGTTTTGTGGACTTGCCGAGAGCTTGCCAAGAACTTCTGGGATTTCTAGAGGAGAGACACAGAGAGGGAATTTGTCACTGGAACTGCTGGAAGCTTTCTCAGAGCAGTTTTCTTGGTTGTGCCTCTCATCGTGAGACACAGATCAAACGAGCACATAAAAGTAACAACATATTTAAAGGAGGGAAAAAATATTTTCCAAATCTGCGTCCAGCAGGGATGCCAAGAACACCCAGGGAAATAAAGCCACACAGCGGAAGGGGCAGCAGCGCCTTTGCAGCCCTGCCACGAGATCCTGCAGCAAGCGGGACCAGCTCGGAGTGGGCACGAGGAACCAAACCCACGGAGCACATCCCAGCAACAAAAAACCCCACATGGCAGGGTCCAGAGGATGTTTGGGACACATGAAAGGAGCAGGATGGCAGGAAAAGGTCAGTAGCTGAATTAAGTGACTGTGAAAGCCATTGGAATTTGTTACTTTTCGGGCAGGTTCCCATTTAACGCCGTGCTCAGCTGGACCGGTGGAGGAACCACCCGGAAAGCGACATTTCCTCCTTAAAGTGCAAAAGGCAAGCTCAGAGATGGGGAGGGTTTTGCTTGGAAGAGTTTTACCTGGAAGGTGGAGTAGACCATGCTGGTGGCTGCTTTTCCCAGTGCTTTTCCCAGCTCGGTGTGCTCGGCGCGAGGGATGGCAGAGGTGTGTGGCTGGAAGGTGCTGGTGGCAGGGTTTATATCTGTGTCCAAAAGGCAATTTGCTTTCTGTTTTTGTGCAACTGAATTTCCAGGGGGATGACATCAGCCCCTGGGGAGCCAGAGGGTGGGGGGAATCCGTGAGGAGGGGTGGTTTGTCTCTACTGGACAGAAGGGAACCCCCCCCCGTTTCAGGAAATAAAAAAATATTTCGGACAATAACTGACAAGGTTCAAGGAAACTCCTGTCTCCAAAATGCTGCAGGTGCCAATGGGTGAAGCAACCGGCACCAGGCTCCTCCTCCCGAGGAGGACTATAAAAGTGGGATTTACCAGGAAATGAGAGGGACAAGAGCATCCTCCCATTGAGCCGAAGTGTCACCAAAGCAGGTAAATCCCGGCTGCAGAGGCAGAAGTCAGGCAGTGGTGGTTTTCTTGGATGCTTTTCTCGAATACCTTCAGTGTTTGGGTGTTTGGCTGAGTCTTTCCCAGGTCTCCTTCTCCATCTCCAGCTCTGCTGGGTCACTGAACTGGGAGTGCACCCTGGAGCTTCCAGGGAACATCGGGAGCCTTCATTCCCAAAGCAATGTTTGGATTTTGGGGGAATGCATGGCTCTTAGCTTTGTCCAGCAGTGGAACCTGGGGACATTTATTATTTTGGGCAGAATAACAACCTAGTGGGACACACCTTTATTTAAAATTGAATTTTTTACTAACTCCCATGCAGACGTTTGTCGTAGCAATGTCTCCCTGGCAATTCTGTGCTGGTTTGCACCAGAGGAGAGGCAGGGCTGTGATGTGAAATCCAGCTGTGTGTTGTGGCTGTGCACTGTTCATCTTGCTGTGTGCTTATCCAAAATGAATCTTGTTCTCTTTCCATGTTTATCTGGAGAGAGGCAGTGTTTCCTCAGAGCTCTGTAAATGTTTGTTATCGCTAACAAGGTGGGATGGAAAACTAATGGCAAAATGCCCCTGGGGATGAGTGAGAATGGAATGGTTTGGTGTTTGTAGATGTGTTCCATGGCATGGGGAGCCTTGCTCCAGCCTCCTGGGGACGGAATGTCCGTGCCCTGGAATATTCCCGTTAATATCAATCACAGGGAAGCGGCAGCGACTGTCGGATGCACAGAGTGAATCCTGCAAAGCCTAACAGCCCCATGGGAGTGGGATGAGATGGGAATGACCTTTCCTGGAAGGGGGTGAAGGGAAGTTGTCGTGAGGACAGCAGTGAGTGAAGGAAGTGGTGTCCAGAGCCTGTCCCATGTGGCTCAGAGGTCACCGCGGGACAGGAGCCAGGAGGGAGAGAGGACCTCTCACAGCATTCCCGCAACCTCCAGGGTGAGGAATGTCGGGGGCAAGCAGGGAAAGGAAAAAATGTGGAGGGGGCAGGATGAGGGAGGGTGTGGCTTTGGCTCTACCCTCACTGCAGAGGGATTTGAGCAAGGGAAGGATGGTCCCGAGCTGCCCCATCCCTCCGGGAGGTGCAGCGCTCTGGCAGTACCCCAGGTGTCCAAGTGTCTCCTCAGCACGGGGACATCTCCATCCCGGTTTTCCTGGACAGTGGCTGTGCTGCTGGTCCGCTGTGACATCTCCCGCCCGGTTTTCCTGGACAGTGTGCTGCTGGTGCTGCTGGTGCTCTGGGACGCCTCCATCCCGGTTTTCCTGGACAGTGTGCTGCTGGTGCCGCTGGTGCCCTGGGACATCTCCATCCCGGTTTTCCTGGACAGTGGCTGTGCTGCTGGTGCCCTGGGACATCTCCATCCCGGTTTTCCTGGACAGTGGCTGTGCTGCTGGTGCCCTGGGACATCTCCGTCCCGGTTTTCCTGGACAGTGGCTGTGCTGCTGGTGCCCTGGGACATCTCCGTCCCGGTTTTCCTGGACAGTGTCTGTGCTGCTGGTCCCCTGGGACATCTCCGTCCCGGTTTTCCTGGACAGTGTGCTGCTGGTGCTGCTGGTGCCCTGGGACATCTCCATCCCGGTTTTCCTGGACAGTGGCTGTGCTGCTGGTGCCCTGGGACATCTCCGTCCCGGTTTTCCTGGACAGTGGCTGTGCTGCTGGTGCCCTGGGACATCTCCATCCCGGTTTTCCTGGACAGTGGCTGTGCTGCGGGTGCCCTGGGTGTGCAGAGAGCTGCTAATCCCACCTGGGAGAGAGGGATTTTCCGTCTGCTCCTCTGCCTCCTGTACAATCCCACGGTATCCTGATGCACCACCAGTGTTCTGTGGTGCACATGGAGAAATGGCTCCTCACAGTGACAGCACCCATGGGTGGGGTTATCCCGGAGCCAAACCAGAGCAGAAAAGCCGCCTGGGGGTTCCCCTGCTGAGCCTCGTTTTTCCAGGCTCAGTGCAGCCCTTGGCATTCCGGTGCTGCTGCTCCTGAGACAACCCCAGGAGGATTTTCATGGTTTGACGTGTCCTGACCTTGCAGGAAACAGAGGCAGGGACAATGCCCAGCTGCAAACTGGTCCAAGAGCAGGGACCGCGAGTCTGGGTTGGTGTGTGTGGGGTAGGTGTGAGCAGAGGGTACGACTGCAGCTGCTTCCAACCCCAAACCCTCCTCCTCCTCCTCCTTTTCCGTATCTTGGGCTGAATCCTCTCACTCCTTCCCCTTTACACCTCCTTAGCCTGACACAGCATGTCCTGATGTTTCTCTTCCTCCCTTCTCCCATGTCTGCACTGGAAGAAGAGGAAAACATCCCTGTGAGTTGAGTCTCTCCATCCCTCCCCACTCCCAGCTCTTTGTTGCAGGCCTGTTATGCAGAAAACAACAACAATATGAGCTCTGGCAAATTAAAAACCGCTGCTGGGAGCCAAGGAGTCACCTGGCCAGCCCAAATCTCCCTCCCATGTCCCTCCCAAATCCCAGCTCACCCTCCTCCTCCAGGGACCCACTCCAAGCAGGGGCTCTGAGCGTGCCTTTGAGCCACTGCCTGCGCTGTTTCAGGGCAAAACATCTGCAGGAACTTAATTTTGTGGCTCATTTCCAAGCATAACCATTTAAACCAAACTGCTTCTTTATACAGAAGTGTCATTTAAAATCATAAAAAAAAGGCAAAATCGTGGAATCCACAGGCTCAGCTCTGCTCAAGGGCACAGAGTTCCTTGGGGCCTGCCTTGATGGGAAAAGGGAATATTCCTGCCCCAGAACTGGGATTTGGTGCATCTCTGTCTCTGAACCCAAATTCCAGTCTTTAGCACAACCAAATAATTGAATAATTGATTGTTCCCCGAGCTTTGCTTGGGGGAAGTTTTTAGCCTTTCCTTATTTGGAAAGGCTAAAAGCTAAAGTTTTTAGCCTTTCCTTATTTGGAAAGGCTAAAAGCTACCAAACCAGTTTGGAGCTGTCAGGAGCCGATTTATCCTTCATCCTTCTTCCTTTGGGGAAGTGACATCCTTTAGAATAAATGGAGAGAGGAAAATACAGGGGTTTTAGCAGAACGAGAGAGTCCAGAGGGTACTGATGTTTGCAAAATGTAAATTTGTGCTGAGGATTTGTGTGATCATGGGATTTAGGTTCATTATTATTCCCATATTATTTTTCTTTGGGTGGTGCTCCTTCCCTCCTCCTCGCTTCCCCTAACAATAGCGGAGCTTTCCTCCCTTTCCAAAGGGTTCTTTGGAATGGCTGACAACAGAATACATCACCTTCTCCTTTTCCAGCTTTTTTAGCTCACCAAATATTCTAAAAATATCCAAATAACAAGAACATTGCTGTTTTATTTTCATCTTTGTTTCCCAACAAAACCCTCCAGAGAGAAAACTTCAGCTCCTGGTACCCAGGAGTGCTGAGGAGTGGAAACGTGGGGGCTGCCTGCAAACAGACGAGTTCATGGGAGAAATATGAAGGGTTTGAAAATAGCCTATTTAGTCACTGGGGTTTCAAGAAAGGGATGGAGCTGGAAAATTCCATCTGGAAGGGAGACTGTGTGTGTGTGTGCACCGTGCCTGCCCTGTTTGTCTGCAACAGTGGATAAGAAACGTCCTGGAACGGCTCAAAAATACCTTGTGGGTTTCGTCTGGATGTCTGTTGGTTTGTGTTGGGCTATTCATGCCTCTCCATCTCCAGCAGCCTGGAGAAGAGGGGACAGCAACCATCACCACCACCTGCAGCGCTTTGGGGCACCTAAACATGTTTTTGCCAGGAATCCTGGTCGCCTAAATAGGTTGTGTGTGTTTTTTCTGGATAGGGCTGCGGAAAGTAGGCACCTCAAGTGGTGCTTTGAATCGAGCCTTTGTCTGCAGCGAGGCGCGGGGAGGAACATGGAAACACCTGAGCCTGTCACCAGTTTGTCCCTGCTCGGGGCAGGGGCACGGCTCTGAAGGCTGGCCGGGTGCCCGAGCCCGCTGCAGACGCCGCTGCCGGGGAGGCTGTGAGGGCGAGGGCCGACTCTGCTGTTTTGTCTGGAAGGGCCATGGCGAGCGCCGAGGGGTTCGCCGCCGTCTTCTACAGCGAGCCGGGGGTGCTGGGGCTGCTCGGCAACGTGGTCAGCGCCTTCCTCCTGTGCCTGCAGAACTTCACCGTGGCCGCCACCAGCCTCGGGCCTCAGGCAGCAGAGCAGGTCCTGGCAGGTGAGTGCTGCTGTTCAGGGCGGGGTGGGTGGGGCTGAACATCCCCTGAACTCTTTGAGGATCATCCCCATGGACACCACTGGTGGGATGGTGGGGAAATGTGGGCTGTGTCCATTGTGCAGGACTGTGTGCTCCCAGGGATGGCTGTTCCTCCTTCCCCAGCCACTGGGCCAAATATTCCATGTGCCATTCCCTGCTAGATCCAAACCGTCCCTGGGCCTGCTCACCGCACTGAGCCAAGGGGTTCAGGGGCCCCAGAAATTCCCATAAAGGTGGGAAGAGGGGCAGGCAGAGGCCACAGGGCTGCTCACTGGAAGGGTGGGACCTGCCACGGGGTGTGCCCTGGAGCTTCCTGCAGCTCCAGCCCTTTTGTGCTTGGCTTCACACCTGACCCCTTCCTGCCTCCCTCAGGTGTCCACCTCATCCTGATTGGAGGCTTTGTCCAGCTCCTGGCCGGATTTCTCGCCTTCCGCAAGTATGACCACCTTGGAGGCGCGGCCTTCCTCACCTTCTCTGCTCTGTGGAGCAGCTACGGGGCCACACGTGTCCTGTCTGCCGCGTATCCCTCCCTGGAGAACACAACGCTTCCCTCCGGGAATGCCAGCCAATTCCCAGCCTCCGGCACAGCTGTGCCCTCAGCCAGCCAGAGCGCCGTGGCCGGGCTGGTGGCCTACATTGCCATCTCCTTAATCCTCTCCTTCTGCTCGGCCACTGTCAACTACATCATGCCCTTCATCTTCGGGGCCATCGCGCTGGCCCTGGGCTTCGAGGCGGTCGCGCTCTTCGGGGACTGGGCCCTGGTGGTGTCCGGAGTCCTGGAGCTGGGCATTGTCCTGTGCGGGCTGTACGGGGCTGTGGCTCTGCTCCTCAAGGGCATCACTCAAAGGTACGTCCTGCCTGGCTTTGGGCACCCCCTCTTCAATGTCCTCCTGCTGGGGTCGGCACAGAAAAGCTCCTCCAAGGCCCTCGGGGAGGAAAAGAAGAAGAACACAAAGTACGCGGAGCCGATGGCCCTGGGGAACATCTGTGACGCTGTGTCACCCTTTATATTTGCCTTTTACTTCTTTGGGTACATGAAGACCTTCTGTGTGGGAGCAGCGTGGATATCCATCATCTCCAGCTGCCAGCTGCTCTCCAGCTTCTACAGCTACCTCAGAGGGGACAGCTACCACACCACCAAGTTTGGTGTCCACAGCCTCCTCTGGCTGGTGATGTCCTGGGAAGAGTTTGTGCTCACCACCTCCCTTGGGCTGCCCGCGGCTCAGGACAGCAGGCTGGGAATGTTTGGAGCGTGGTTCTTCCTGGCCACCGCCTGCCTGCTGTTTCTGATGTCGACCCACAAAGACACCCTGGAGATGCTGCAGAACGCCTCCTTCATCATCCTCACCTCTGCCTTCGTCCACCAGATCCCACTGCCTGGTGCCCGGCCCTTCCTGGGGGCCGCCTGCAGCCTCTGCACCGCCCTCTCCCTGTACGCCACCTTCGCCAGCCTCATCAACTCCATCGGGGAGAAGGTTCTGGTTCCCGTGGGTGCCCAGGCCCTGTCCAGCTCGGCTCTCCAGGCCATGCTGGGGGCTCTCCAGACCTGGCTCTCGAGGTCCAAGGACATTCCCAGTGGCACCAGTGCTGCCGTGCCAGACGCTTTGTTCTACATCTGCAATGGCCTGGCTGCGGCTGCGGCCGCCCAGGGCAGCGTGGGTGACACGGGCAGACAGCAGCTCTCCATCCCCTCCGTGCTCATCCCGGGAGCCCTGGGGCAGCTGTTCGTGTGCCGGATCCAGGTGCAGGGCGGGAAGAGGTTTGGATCTGTGCTCCCGTTCTGCTACGCTGCCTTCTGGGCAGCCTGGACCTGGCTGCGCCTGGCAGGTAAAGCATGGGATGGTTCCTGCTTTAAGGGATGTTCTCAGGGAAGTTCAGATTGCTTTCTTCAGTGGAATTCCTTCTTTCAGGAGAGTCAATGACATCAGGTTTACTGATATTCCTCCTTGGAAAAAATCCGCAAATCACCCCAGTTTGCACTTGGTTGTCATTTCTGCAGGCACTTGGTGCTCTCAGCTCCAGGACTCCAAGTTGTGTCTTCAATAAAAGCCAAGATTTCCCTGCAGAAACATTGTGAGATAGGGCTGGCTCTGGGCTGTTATCTCAGAATAACAACTCAGGAGATGCTTTTATGCAGTGGAAGACTCCAGGTTCTGGATTTCTCCTTCGGGAGCCTGGAGAAGTTTATCCCAGCTGGTCACAGCCATGAAAGAAGCTCTCAGAAGCTGAGCCTGGCTTTTAAAAGCTGCATTTTGCTCCAGATGGGCAGAGTGTTCATGCAGCCTCTATGCCAGGCACTCTTAAAATAAGTACCTGTGGGGAAAGTTAAAGCTGTGGCTTCAGACATGTGGCAGGAGCTGCTAAAGTGTCCAGCCAGGCCCTGAGTAGTCCAAGCTGGAGGTAAAATCCAGAGCTTTTTTTGGATAACCGTCACCAGTCCCACGGTTAATACCTCAAATACTTCGCATGGCAGAAGCAGCGGGTGTTGATGAGGGAGGGTTTTTATGAGGCCACCATCCATCAGCAGGAGCTGCAGTAATCCCAGCTGAGGCTCTGCCGCTCTCCTGCCGCTCTCCTGTCACGCTGCTCTTCGTGGTTTGCTCATAACCCGATGTGCTGCTTCTGTTTCAGGCCACTTGCTGGACATCGGGGTGGGGAACACCGAGGGATTCACTGCTGGCTCCGTTGCCTTTTTGGTGCTCAATGCTTTTTTAATCGTTTTGGGTGAGTCTCAGAACCACGTGGGATGTTTATTGAGGGGCGTTTGGGGTCAGATCATGAATCCTCCTGTGGTTGCTCTGTGGTGGAGATGCACCAGTGAGGGAGGCTCAGCTCTCCCTGTCGCTCTGATTAAGCAAGAACGGGGATGTTTTGCCCACAGCCAGTAACAGAAGCTGAGCTGGGCTTAGGAGAAACAGCCCCGAGGGAATGCGAGAACATTTCAAAGAAAATAAAAGGATCAAATCAGGTGAAAGTATTCAATGCACTGGGCCACTGGCAGCAATCCACAGCCACACTCCAACCCAGCTGGTGTAAATCAGAACTTGCTTGGCTGCCGGAGAAGTGTTTTCCATGTGAGCACAGTGTCCTGGCAGATCAAGGGTTTGGCAGCCTGTCCATGGAACCTGAGGGCTGAACAGACCCTGGCAGTGCCTCTTTGTTCCTCCATGGACAGGGAAATCAGAGCTGAGGCTGCTCAGTTTAATCAAACAAGCCTCAGTTGATTTAGGAACTCTTCTGCTGGTTCATGGACATTTTATGGGCCGTGCTTGATGTGGGTCCCTCTTGTTTGTGTTTCTTTCCACAGCTTCCTCTTTTAATGTGGTGCTGTTCTGCCTGACCCTGGCCATGGAGGTCTTGACCATTTGTTTTCTGCTCTTTACACTGGAGAATCTCCCTTTGCCATTTGAAAGTGAGTTTTAGGGGAACTTGGACATTAAACCTTCACCCACAGAGTGCAGGGAGTGGGTCCGGGGTTGGGGAGCAGTGTGGAAAGCTCAGTGTGGGAAAATCAAACAGAGAGCGTTCCTCTTTCCCTGGAAGTCTGGTGTGTGTGCAAGCATGGCTGGAGAAGGAAATCTTTCCTCCTATCATCCCCAGGGCCTTGAGCTTCCAAATAAACCCAATACTGCTGGATCAGAGCACCTCTGGAGGTTCTGGCCAGCTCTGCTTCACCATGGATGTTCCATGAGGCGTGGGATGAGCTGAACATGCCACCACTGTCAATGGCTGTAGTTCTGCTGAAGCTTTGGCTTTGCTGCAAGCGACAATTTTAGTTTTAATTCCATGGAGTGCTTTAGCAAGGGGATTAGTGGGAGCTGTTCCACCAGGACTTTGTCACCACAGAACAGAATCACAGCATCATGAAATCCAAGCTCTCCAAGACTGAGTCCAACCATTCCCCCAGCACTGCTAAGCCCTGTGCCCAAGTGCCACGTCCACACTGTTAAATCCCTCCAGGGATGGGGATTCAATCACCCTTCCTACCTCTGACTCTGGGATTTTTTTCCAGTTGTGATGTTGAGCATCCTCAGCGTCATCTGTTTCTATGGAGCCACAGCCTCGCTGACCAACTGCATGTTCGGGAAGGACCTCCTGGTGATGGGACCTCCTCTGCTCACAGTAAGAGATGCTTGGCACGGTGGTGTACCTTCCTTGCTCAGAGTGGATATTCTGGGGCCTTCAGTGCAGATTCCCGTGGAATTTCCCTTCTGCTGAACGCTTTAGTGCTGTTCGAAGTCCTGGTCATGGCAGTTTTGTAGGGAGTTGTGAGCTGGAAATGACCTCTCTTCCTTTAGGAATAACATTGGACAAAGGGCAGGGATGTTCACAAGACTCCTACCTTGCTCCAAAATGCCTGTCTCCATGGTCCTGTGGAATCAGCCATCTCCAATCTAAGAATTCCTGGTAGACTGAAGTGTCAAAGCCATAACCTTGGGAGCAGGGAGTTTAAGAAGTTTCCCAGACTGGACAGCAAGAATTCCCCATCTTTTCTTAACTTCAGACTCGTTCTGCCATCTGGTGTGTCTGACCAGGGCAATTCCCCCATCCAGGGTGATGGATCTGACAGCTCCAATTCCTGCTGCAGAGAAACATTTCCATTAAATCAGCATTTCATGGGAATGCACTTCAAACTCCATCCTCTTCTGGATTTTGGATTCCCGAACAGTTTCCTTAGGTCACTTTGGAGAGCAGCCATTTCTCCAGGAAGCTGTGGTGGGTGGGATTCATCTCCCGTAATTTTGGGCATTGGCAGTTGAAATGTCCACCCTGAGCTGCTCTCTTTGACTTTGATAATTGGAATTCACCTCGCCAGCTTTGGGGGAAGCATCCCTAGAGGTGCTGCCCCTGCCCTTGGACTGCCAAGGGATCACAGTGGATCCCTGCATTTGGGTGGATGGAATCCTGCCCTGTGTTCCATATATTTGCTTATTCGTTGCCTCCTGGCTCCTGGCAGGTCCAGAGCTCCAAGAAGGACGAGGAAGACCCCCTGCCCTGTGTCTGCCCCAAGTCCCACCTGACGAGTGGCCTGAGGACCATCGCGGAGCTGCTGAACACAGGGGCCGTGTGTGGGGTCCCCACAGACACCGTGTATGCCCTGGCAGCCTCTTGCAAACACCCTCAAGCCATCGAGAAGGTCTACAGGATCAAGGTGGGAATTCAGGGATGTCTCTGCTTACCTGGCTCTGTGTGCTGCCCATGAGTTCGTGCAGAAGCAGAAAGGGGAGCCCCTGGTTTCAGGCTGTCCCAAGACTCAGGAGGTGACCATGGGCAGCTCGTGAGCAGCCACACCAGAATATCAGGGACCATTTTCTGAGCAAGCCGGGGTACAGCCCCTCTGCTCCAGGCTGGAGCACTGGGAATTAGGCAGCGACATCCCTGGGATGGACAAAGCACAACTCCAAACAGGAACAGCCACTCACAAGCGGGTCCAAACCAGTGTTTGTCCTCTGTGCCTTATGAAGTGCTGAATCAGAATCCCAGGGCTGCATTTCCCCAGACCTTTGGAGCCGTTCAGTGCTGGAACCAGCCGCAGAGTTTGCACCTTCAATCCAGCCTTAGCAGCCTGGCCCTGTCTGTTGTCCATGAGGCAATTTCCTGGCTAGCCTGGAGAAATAACCATAACAGACGATCTCAGCTGGCCCCGAAGGCGAGCAGCGGCACAAAGGCCGTCTCTTCTGTGCTGCCCTGGTGCCAGTGCTGACCTTCCCTGCCGATGAGAGAATACAAACAGAATGTAAATACATGCCCAGTTCCTGAGTCATTTGGCCCCACTGAAGCTGATGTCAGTTGAGGACTGAAATGACACCGCTTTGTGAGCTTGTTTTATTTCCCCTCCATCTCCACTGCTGGTTTTACACCGAATTTATTATTTCACCAAGCTTCTGTCATAGCACTGGAGGGGTGATAACGGAGATGTTGGTTTGCAGGGGGTTGAGCTCTCCATCCCTTATCCCATCATGAATTGGTGCATTTGACCTTGGTTTATACCAGCAGAAGTTTGGAAAAAATCAGGCCCCTGGTGTGTAAGATCCAAAAAATGCTGATACTGAGTCGAGCGTTGCTGTCCCTGTGATGGATGTGCCTAAAGAGGGGGATTTGGATGCATCCCAGAGGCTCCCAAGGGCAGGCTGCTGCTCTGTCTCCTCTTCAATTTGCACGTGCAGATCTGAGCTGGGGCATCAATCACAGCTCAGCATTTGTGCAGACACAACACCTTCCTTGCCTGGAGTTCCTGCTCCCTGGGAAACACACGAACCAGGATCCCAGCAAGCTTCGAGGTTCTCCAGGTAAACTTTCCCTCTTCATCTATTTTCTCCCTGTTTTTTCAGGACAGGCCTCAAGAAAAGCCCATCTGCATCTTTATTTCCAACCTGGAGCAGTTGCGAGCAGCTGCTCCGCCCATCAGCCCCCTGCTCTGGGAATTCATGGAAAACGTTTATCCCGGTGGCATCGGCTGCATTATCCGGAAGGGAGAGTGGCTGAAGAAGTTGGGTGAGATGAGCAGGACAACCCTTCCGCCCCCCTTTCATGTTTTCGGCACGGCGGGTCTGCAATCCCAACACCCTTTGGGATGTGATGGGGAGAGATTCTGGTCACTTTATCCCAAGAAATCCCCTCTGGAGCTCCCAGATGCTTTGGTGGATGTTTAGCAGAGGGTGTTAATCAGCTGGAATGACTCATCAAGAGTGCGAGTCAGCAGGATGAGTTCTTTAACCAGCAGCAAGGGAGGCTCCTCAGCCTGGGAGGGTCCCCTCTCCCAAGCCCCTCGCTGTTCACTGGGAATGAGCAAACCAGGGTGGAGCATCCAGGAGATGAGAGGGTTCCGATGGTCATCCCTGCTCATCGCCTCTGCCTTCCCACCATTTGGACACAGGCAGGCACTGTGAGCACTGGGATGATTCACCTCAACCCTGGCTCCTGGGAATCCATGGAAAGAGCACAGAATGAGGGAACTGGAGGAGCTGGAACACAAGTCCTGTGAGAAGCAGCAGAGCGAGCTGGGAAAGGGGCTCAGCCTGGAGCAAAGGAGGCTCAGGGGGGACCTTGTGGCTCGGCACAACTCCCTGACAGGAGGGGGCAGCCGGGGGGGTCGGGCTCTGCTCCCAGGGAACAGGGACAGGAGGAGAGGGAACAGCCTTAATCTGCACCAGGGGAGGTTTAGGTGGGGCATTAGGAAAAAAGTCTTCACTGAAAGGGTGATTGGGCATTGGAATGGGCTGCCCAGGGAGGTGTTGGAGTCCCCATCCCCGGAGGTGGTTAAGAAAAGCCTGAATGTGGCACTTGGTGCCATGGTCTGGGTGACAAGGTGGTGTTGGGTCATCAGTTGGACTCGATCATCTCAAAGGTCTTTTCCAACCCAGCTGATTCTGTGATTCTGAGTTACCCATGTTTAACAGGCAGAGGAAGGTGGTGGAGGATGGGAGGATGGGCAGTCATCACAGGAAGTCAGGCTTTGGGATATAGGGAGATCCCGTGTCCATGGAAACAGCTGTGATGTCTCCAGCCATGAATCATTTCCTTTTTACCCAGTTAGACCCCAAATTGTACCTCTGCTCTCACAGATTTCTGCTCAGCAATAAACGTCCACAAAGACACATGTAGTTGGGTGCATGGAGCAGGGTCACTTCCAAAAGAAAGCAGGAGATTCCCCCTGGTGCCACGACAGGGGCTGTGCCAGCCGTGCTTCTGCCAACATCCTCTGCCTATCCTTCCAGGAGTCGGAGCAGGGTACAGCAGGGTGGGAACCCAGGACAGCATCATGATCCGAGTCCCTGACCTGACAGTCCTGGTGCACCTCATCGACATGACCGGGCCCTTGGCCATCACCTCGGCCAACCCCAGTGGGGAGGTGGACAGCACCCACCACGACATGGTCATCTCGTGAGTACCTGGTCACTGGCAGTGCCACCCACCTGTTTAAGTGGTGGCAGACCTCGGTTTGACGTCCTGCACCGAGGGGAGCCTCAGCACGAGGTCACAGCAAGTTCTGTGAAGGGTTGTTGCTATTTTTACCCCCACAGGCGCCTTGGCCATAAGCTGGAGGGTGTTCTCTGTGATGGAGAGTCTGACGAGGTGGTGGCATCCACTGTGGTCAACTGCACAAAGATTGATGAAAGTGAGTGTGAGAACCGCCCTTTGTGTCAGCAATTGCGTTTTCCTGGGAGGTCTCCATGCCTTTCCCAGTATCAATCTGGCAGCACAGAGTGCTCCAAGAGTAACAGCTCTTGAGTGCCCGGACATTTGCAAACATGTTGATGAAGAGAAGCAAACAAAAGATGTCCTGGGAGGACCTCTGTGTTGACAGGGAGCAAGGCAGGAGGACAAACACAGTTGTGCAAGGAAAATCTGAGTGGGAAGGTGGGTGCTGCCGGGAGGAGGGGTGGGTGCTGCCTCGGACCACCACAATGAGGGTGGCACAGGAGCTTGCCCACAGTGACGCAGCAGCACACGCTGAGGTGTCCTGGGTGGCTCCGGGCTGACATTTGAGAGGGATTCATTAGTGGAAAACCAAACCATTGAACAAAGTGTGAGGTCAGTGTTCATTGGTGGTTTCACTTTCTGACAAGTTTCTGGTCCTTCCACACAACTTTATTTTGAGTGGCTTTGCTGGTGCGAGATGTTCCTTTACATTCCTTTCTGTGCCCCTTTGGGAATTGTCCTGACTTGTTCATTCTCCCTCTGGGAAGGTGGCATCACCATCGTGCGGGAAGGCTGCATCCCAGCAGGAAAAGTGATGCAGATCTTTGAAAGGGTGAAGAACAGAGTGGTCTGAACCGAAGGAACCTTCCCTGAGCAAAGGAACGACGTCTGCTCTCCCTAAAACATGAGGTGTCCCATGTGTTGCTGGAGCACATGACCTTGGGAGAGCCATTCCTTCTCTGATCCAGCTCTTACCTCCTTGGGAACAGCAGCACTTCCCCACCTGGGGCCTCTCCTGGGAGCTTTCTGCAGTGATTTGTTGTTTATCCCCAGTAAGTGCCTGGAATCTCCAGGAGAGCTGCCCAGGAGCTGATGCTTTACTGCAGGAATTCCCAGAGCTCCTGCGTTTCTGAGGTGCATTGAACTGTGAATGCCGTGGTTGCTTGTGCATCCCCTCCACAACACTCAGATCTGTGTATTCTAAAGTTCTAAACCCCACTAAATAAATCCTCCTTTTGGAACATAAGAAAAGGCTTTGATTTTCATTTGATCTCCACCGAGCTCTTCATCCTCCCAAAATGGCAAAGCTCCATGACTAAACGTCAGAGGAAGGAATAAATACTGGGAGGTGTAATTCTGACAGAGGTTTTACGGCAAGTAACTCACCCCATTCCTTCCCTGCCATCTTCCCAGCCACTCCCTGCTTGGCCCAGCTGAATCCCCAGCTCATCCTGGGGCACTCAGCTCCTTGAAAATGCTAAGGAACATCCGTGAACATCCATGGCCAGGCTGGGGGATGCCGAGGGTTCAGAGTCATGGATTGGCTTCGGTTGGAAGGGATCTTCAAGACCATCTTGTTCCACCACCTTGCCCCTGGGCTGAGTGCTGCTGCCCCAAGGCTGTCCCCACACAGGTCCCCAGGGCTGTCCCCAGCCCTGTCCCCAGGACTTGCCTTAGGTAGGCCCCGTGGAGGGGCAGAAGTTTCTGCCAAGAGCAGGGAACAGAACCTCCCTCTCTCCCAAAGCAAACAAGGCCCAGGAGGAGCCAGGGATGAGGGAATTTTCTCACTAAAGACAAACCTCAACACAAGAAACAATGAGTTAGACCCAAAGGCTTCAAAACACTGCGAGGTGCATGACAGATTGGAGGTTTTCTGTAATGTTTTTCCCGTCCTGGAGGCAGTGTCCAAGTGGGAGATCTCAGCCAGTTCCCTACCGTTGTTCCCTCTCCTCCCTCCCGCTCTGGGCAGGGAGATCGTTCCCGGCACAGCCACAGCCCCACCTCCCACAGCCCAGGGGACAAAACCTTTCCCTTCTCTTCCTCCTTATCATTGTTTTGTAGCACCTTGTTCATGGAATTCTCCTTCAGGCCACATCCCACCTGCTCACCCGACACTGCCGTGGGACCTGGGCAGGAAACCCTGGGAGCCCTGGGGCTGGATTCCTCCCGACCCGGGCAGGAAACCCTGGGAGCCCTGGGGCTGGATTCCTCCCGACCCGGGCAGGAAAACCTGGGANCTGCCGTGGGACCTGGGCAGGAAAACCTGGGAGCCCTGGGGCTGCATTCCTCCCGCTGCCATGGGACCTGGGCAGGAAAACCTGGGAGCCCTGGGGCTGGATTCCTCCCGACAGGGCAGGAAAACCTGGGAGCCCTGGGGCTGGATTCCTCCCATGCCTCGTTGCTGACATGTCAACACCAACGCCAGCCCCGAGCGTGCTCCGCTTGCTTTGGCGCTGCCGTTGTTGTCCAGCTGGTGCTGCCATTCCGTTTGCACTCAGAAGTCACCATAAATAGCAGCTTTTACTCTTTCTCCAGGTCACGGATGTTGTTTCATTCAAGCAGCTCCCCAAACTCCCAGTTAAAGATCCTTGGCAGCCGCTCCTGGGATGGAACACAGGCTCCCCTTCACCCCGCAGCCTCCTGACCCTGCAAACCCACTCGGGCACAGCTGGGCATTCCCAGCCTCCTGTGGTTTCCCAGCCCGTGCCAGCATCTGGAAGCGGAATTTAGTCAGGCTCTCCTCCCTGCACATACCTTAGGACAGCTAAACAACCTGGGCTGGTGGAGGTGTCCCTGCCCATGGAACGGGATGAGCTTCCAGGTCCCTTCCAAGCCAAACCATTCCATGCTTGTGTGATAAACACTTATTCAATAAATGGATTTAAGTGCCAGCTGAGGTTCATCACCACCCAGCAGAGGCTTAACTTTAAGGCATGTGGTGAAGTCCCACAACACGGAACTCCTCTCATGTTTAAATACCTTAAAGCTTGAAAAATTACTTGAACTTCCTGAGCAAGTGAGGTTTGTTAATGTTGGCTATAAACTGCTGGAACAGCAAAGAAACCCCAAGAAAACAGAAGAGGAGAAGGTCCCTTCTTGACTTGTGATGTGGGGTTGTTAGACCATCTCCATGTTGGTGCCATGAGATGTGTCAGCTCCAGGGAAGGATGTGGAGCTCCCCAGCTGCGCCTTCACTGCTCACACCAAACAGCCAGGATTTGGTAAATCCAGGAGAGGATGGAAAAGTTACCTCTGGAGCTCTGTAGCAGGTAAAGGGAGCCTGGGACTTGTCAGCCCTTGAGGAAAGCACTAGAGTGCACTGTGATTGGGAACCAGGGGTGAAAATACAGACAGATTCCAACAAGAGCTGTGAGAAATCCAAAATTTATGTTATGAGTGGGGAAACATAAGAAAATTACAGGAGCTTATGGCTCTGTTTTGAGGACAACCAGGATTAGTATTTCCTTATACAATTTATGTAAAGAGTTCCCTCTCAGCAGAGCACAATGAAATGAATGAACTGGCTGTGCTTACGAGCAGCTGAGAGCCAGGGCTGCAAAATTTTATGCACTAATTGAGATTTTATGATCTACTGAATAAGGAAACAAACAAATTATGTTAGAGGAAAAAAAAACCCAAACAGTCACCATAGTCTGGGCTGCTCACTTTGGCACTCACGTCTCATGAGTGTTCTGGTGACTCAGGAGTAATTATGGGTCAGAGGTGTTTGCTCTGCACCTGTTTTCCACCATCAGGTGATAAAAAGGAAAAAAAATGGGGGGTTTTATTTATCACAATAAACTGCACAATAAGTTCATGCCAGGAACAAGCTGCCGCCTCTCTTTGCTGCAAAGAAGGAAATAAATTTGATTTTTCAGTGTTACTGCTAAATAAAGGGAAGCATTTACTTTAAAAAAACATATTTGGCGGAATCATGGAATCCCAGAATGGTTTGGGTTGGGAGGGATCTTAAAGATCACCCAATTCCCATCGCCTGCCGTGACACCTTCCACTGGACCAGGTTATTTGTGCCTAGCACACACAGCCAGGGATTTCTGACCAATATCACTGGAGGTTGTGGAGCAAAGATTTGCTGGTTGAGAGGCCATGATAAATCTCAGATAAACGGCAAAGAATTGATGTTATTGTGAAATGTAATTCACAGCACCTTAACAAAAAGGCTTTTCATGGTAGGGATATACTGGAGATGGCCCATCCCTGGCAGTGTCCAAGGCCAGGTAGGACAGGGCTTGGAGCAACCTGGGATAGTGGAAGGTGTCCCTGCCATGGCAGGAGATGAATTTTAAATTCGCTTTCAACCCAGATAATTCTGGGGTTCTTTGATTATGTTGTTGATTCTGGCACTTTAGCCAAATACATGATGGAATTCGTTACTGGGCTCTGAGCAGTTCCCAGGACAAATGAGGCTGGAAAATGGCTTAGACCCCATGGCCCACAGGAGTGAGCAGCACCATGCTGGGACTCTGACACTAAACCCAGCACAAGAAAGGTGGGACCTGGAGCGATGTCTCCATTGTCACATTCCCACAATTCTTCCAAAGCAAATTCCCCAGGTCTCTGCAGCCTCTGCCGGTGTTTCTGCAAGTTTAGAGGGAAACAAACACACCTCCCTTAGATCAACAACAGGAGCCTTCAATTCCTTTAGTCAGGCTCTCTAAACACAGGGGCCTTTCATCAGAGCTATTGCTAATTTTTAACGCCTCTTGTTGTGTTTTCCATTCTGCTACGCCCTGGAGAAGGCTCATTCCCAATGGGGAAGGCTCATTTCCCAATGGGAAGCAGCAATGTCAACCAGAGTTAGGGGTAAAGGATGCAAACCTTGTCATATTTATCCCTAAATCTCTCCTGTGGATGGTTTTAATAATTTCCACCCCCCTTCTCATCCTGGTGTTTGTTCCAAAGTGAGCTGAGCTCCAATGAAATAGTTTTCAGGGATGGGGACCAGGTCTGGAAGAGAGGAGCAGCCCCTTGTGTGTGCAGGGAGAGGGAAGGAGGTGCAGAGGCAGAGATGGGAGAGAAGGATTTAGGTAATAGGACATTATTTTATTAATCATTTTTTTAAAAGAAACGGTGGTGGAAAATGCTGGTACAGAACTGAGTGTTCACGTTGTCAAGGAATTAAATTGCACCAATGTCAGTGGTGGTGCAGGACATTCCATCTGTGCTCCAGGAGCTTGCTGGAGCCTGTGAAGGGAATACTGGGGAGTGGCCATCCAGCCCTCCACGGCCTGGCCTGTTCTGGGACCAAGGGACCAGCACCTGGGGGGTGGCAGCACGTTCAGGCCCCACCAGGGCTCCAGTGTCTCTGAGGTGCCTCCTTTCTCAGGAAAGCAGGATTTGGTCAGCTCAGCTTCCCAGACATCTGGATTTCCATCTCTGTCTCAGCACAGAGAGCCAACTCATCCTCTTGCCTGGACTCTCTGGTGGCAGCTTTCACCAATTCATGATTTAGTCTAAAAATAAGGAAGTCCTTCCTAGGCCAGGAGCTGGTGATGCCCTTCCCGGACCTGCCCCACATCAGGGCAGTGCTGTCTGGTTTCAGTTCTGCCCTACCCATACCTGTCTCCTTCCTTCTTCTTGGGTTTTTTTTTCACTGATTGATCAAAGAATTCTATTTGTCAGATAATTTTATGAGGCAGGAAAATGCATCATCCTGGAGGCAGTTAGGTCACAGCTCCAAGAATTTGTATTTTATCAATTTAAACATAATTTCGTGCTGAGGAGCAGGACAAAACAACCTGTGAAGACACGTACACAACCAACTCCTACCATTCCACCAGGGATCTGGTGGGACTCAGCTCCTCAAGGGACAGGAGGAATTGTTCTTGGCAAAGCACGTCCAGAAAGTTCCAAAATCTCCAGAATCTGTAGCACCACAGACAAGGCAACCTCAAAGGATCCACCTGCTGCTGTGCAAAACCCACTTCAGTAATCCCAAAACTCCAGAATGGTCTGGGATGGGAGGGACCTTAAAGCCCATCCCATTCCACTCTCATGGGCAGGGACAGCTCCACTGGACCGGGCTGCTCGGTTATGAACCCCCCAAAGCTGCTGTTTCATATTGGAGGTTTAGCAATGAAGAGACCTGGACAAGGCCTCCACCTCCCTCAGGTCTCTGAGGACGAGACCTTGGAAGTGAGATGGGGAACAGGATCACCATTAAATGTCTGTGGAAGGCCCAGCTCAGCTGTTTCTGTGACCGAGGAGCCTGTGTCCCATGTCCCAGCAGTCATGGAATCATGGACACATTGGGGTTGGAAAGATCATCAGTCCAACCCTCTGGACTTGGTTTCTTCTTCACTCCCAAAACAACAGCCAGCTTCCATGTCTGCTCCTTCCTTATCCCTTCCTCATTCCTCACTTCTTTTGCCATTTCTAATTCCACAAGAGACTCCTGTGCTTCCAATTAGGACTCGGTTGGTTTTGCAAGGGAAGGAGAGCCTGGAGCAATCATAGGGTTGGGAAAGAGGGAGACAGGGGTCTGTGGCACCCCTTGGGTCATGTAGGATCTGATAACCCGGTGTAGGACAACAGGGACCTTGGGAAGGCTGCAGGCACAGGATGCCAGGGGTGGTTTGGGGACTTTTGGGAACTTTGAGGAGATAAGGTGAGTGTGATCGGGGTAGGGTCAGTTCTGCTGGTACTCATCCACCCTCCAGGTTCTAAAGAATTCCTGACAGAAAACCTGGGCACATCCTGCTGCTTTAGGGAGTTTTCACTGAGTGCACAGGGTCGTGCTGGAAGCCACAGCGAGAATGATCACCTGAATCCACATTAATTCAGCAGGTGAGAGAGCGATCGTGTGGTGTAAACCAGCAGTGATACACAGGAGGTCAAAGGAGGAAGGGGTTGTAGCACTTCCAGTAATTGGTGCTGTGTCAGGGAAGGAATTTGGAGCTGGGTATTTACTGGAACTCCTCACAGAACAAAAACACCTCACAAAAGGCCCACGCTACTTCCTGCTGGGTGGGTCACATAAAAAATGGGATGTGAGAATGAGGGTGCTCAGGTGGAGAATCTCCTGTGAGGAGGTGATCACCTGGGTGAGCAAGGAATGCCAGTTATGTCTCTAAATTTGGGATGGGACCATAAACCCCAGAACTGCACAGAGCCAAGGCAGAGACACGGTCAAAGAACCTTCTTCTGCAGCAGGATATGAGAACATGAGGCTCCTCAGAGGTGCCTGGGTCCTGGAGGACCTCAGTGACTCTGTTCCACAGCTGCTGGGACAGAAGAACCTCTCTCAGGACAACTGTCCCAACCCCGACATCCATCTCATGGCCAGAGCAGAAGAATTTGCTGAAATTCCTGGGTTTTGCTATCTAGAAAGAGATAATAACATGAGTGAAATCTCTATGTGTTTTCCAAGAAGGAATGAAAAGTTCTCACGTGAACTGACAATGCTGACCCTTTAACACGAGATTTTCACTCAAGGTATTTATTAGAGCTGCTGAACTGGATGTTCAGGGCAGACCTCCCTGTCCAGCCCCACATGACCCCCTGCCTTGGCTGCTCTGTTATCCCCTGGGATCCACTGGCACTGAGGTGACAGCACCCATGGGAATGGAGCAGGGGCATCCAGTGATCCCATAAACCCACCGGTGTCTGCCCAAGGATGCAGCTCCCACAGACCCTTTCCTCTCTCAGCCCAAGCTGGCAGTGTCCTGCAGAAAGAGGGGATGGAAATCTTCAGAGGGGAAGCAGAAAGGAAGAAGATGCTGGAACCATGACTGAATTTAATTAATCCCGTTAATTGTTGTTAAGTCTCAAGAAACTCAGTTTCCAGAAAGCTGCTTTTTCCTCCATGATTTTGTACATGATCCATCTATTCCCTAGGGGGATAAGTTCTCTCCTGCTGTTCCACAGCAGGCAGCTCCAGGAGCACAACGAGGGAGACGCGCGGCAAAGGACAAAGTGTCCAAGGCCAGGTTGAACGGGGCTTGGAGCAACCTGGTCTAGTGGAAGGTGTCCCTACTCATGGCAGGGGGTGGAACGAGATGAGCTTTGAGGTCCTTTCCAACCCCAAACAGTCTGGGATTCTGGGATTTAACAGAGTTATTTTCTGCTTTGGTTCAGGGCCCAGTGGCTGTCACCCAGCCATCCCTAAATCCAGTGTTACCTCTGGCAGGAATGTGGCACTCCAGGATGGCTCCACACTAGGCTGCCCAGCTGGGCACCACAACTCAGCCACTTTCAGGTGTTAAACCCTGGCTGTTTTGTGGAGCAGCTGAAGATCTGGCCCAGGATTTTGAATTACGGTGTTTCTCCATCATTGATAGAGCTGATTATCCGGTGGTTTTGCAGGAATAACCCCAGGCTGTTGCTGGGACAGGGAGGAGCAGCAGGTGAGTGTGACACGAACTCACTGCAGGCCGTGTTTGCAGAAGCTGTGCCCTCAACCCTGCCACGGTCACGGGGCTTGGCTTTGACTGAAGATCACCCAATTGAGCAGGACTTTATTCCTGGCTTTTCCCCCACCCCATACCCCATCCCAAGCCTCAGGAGAAAGAACCCAAGAGGAGAGCCATAAAACTATAGAATTGATAAGGTTGGAAAAGATCTCCAAGATCATCAATTCCAATGCTATCATCCCCCCCAGAGCTCCCAGTTCCTGGCTTTTCCATAGGTTGGAAGAGACCAAGGGACATTCCTGCCCACGTCCCAAGGCTTCTGCTGGTCTGGTTTGGCCCCAGCCGAGGTTGGGAAGCCGCCCTTCCCCTCAGAAGTGCTCTGCCCACCCCGAGTCAGGCGCACCCACTCCACCGACACGTCCTGGGCGATGGCACTGAGTCAGTTCCTGTCCCTATGGCACCGCTCTATTCTCGAAGGGTGAGCTGGCTTTTTCCTGCCACTGGAAAATACACTTCTTTTACATCCTTTTAAAATCTTTTTTCCATTGACACGGATGTCTAGACTCCACAAAGGGCAGAAGGAAGGTGGGACAGCCCTTCTTCCCGGGTTATTTCCAACCCCAGTGGGATTGGAGAGTTGGCTGGTTCACAAAGAGCCCCATTCATGAGGTTGTTTTGTCTCCCAGCATGACCTTTCAGGCCTAAAGATCTCCGAGACATTGACAATGCAACCAAAATTGGTTTCACAGAGGTCTCTTCTGGTTTTCCTCCTCCTGTGGCGGAGGTCTCAAGGACCTCACATCCCCTTGTGTCCCTCTTATTCAGAACACGGGAATGGAACGGTTCCTTCCCCTTGAGCAGCACAGAAGGGCTCAGTGAGGGTCTCTCCTCAGGAGGCCTGGACAACCTTTTTTGACCATAACCCCCAGTTTTAGTGATGAAAATACTCTTGCTGATACCCCAAAATAGATTTGATCTGTGATTTTTCAGCATATGTATCCAAATATTCAAAAGTTTATCTCAGCTCTTTCTGACTGAAGTGTTTTGGATTTGCCACTTAAAACAGCAGCTTTTTTCCTCTCTCCACTTCTCTTCAAAAATGTTTTGCTTCCCCTTAAATGCTAGGAACCTGTGGAAATAGTAGAAATGGTTTTTTGCTTTGATTTAAGTGAAAGATCCCATTTAAATATCCTTTTCCCTAAACTGTTCCTTTCCGGTTTGCTGGTACACGGGAGAGCTGTGGGTGGGGTAAAATCAAGCCTGAAATGAAACCTCTCCTTGTCTCACTTCAGCAAAGAGAAAAATGCTTCCCTCAGTGTCCTGAGACTGAAACCAACATTTTCTGTGAGTGAAAACCAAAAAATATGGAGAAAAGAGGAAACATGTATCCAGATGAAGCATCAAGAGAAGAACACAGTTTTTTGAGCCACTTTGAATTTGTGCCACACTAAAAAATCATTATTTGCAGCACAGGGCAGCAGCACCCCTGGCACATTTAAGCCAGGGCAGTTTTCCCTCACCAAAAGGCTTTGTGATGTGTCAGCGCCTCTCCAGATTCCCACCTCTTACCACATTCCCTCAGATTTTGGTGTTTATGGGTTTTTTTAAGTGATTAAGGGGTGAAATTCAGCCCTGGCATTTCTGAGCTGGTACCAGAGGCTGCTGTGAGGAGTTACCTTCTCCCTGCCTTCTCCTCCCCACCTTGGAAGTGTCGCAATTTGATTCCCTCCTAAGATCCTGCTTATATCCTGTGTGGCCAGGAACCCAAAAATCCAGAACCCATTGCCCCACAAGGTTTTGTCACGATTGCACAGCCCCGGGTGAGATCTGTTTATTGAAAATATTTTATTGCTTTCTGAAAACCAGTTTTAATAAACTCCAAGGACATATAGGAAGCAGACCAGCAAAATTATTGAACACAGTGAATTCTCTGGAATTTTCTCTGCAGGAAGAGAATCAGCTCTGTGAGGACAAGCTGAGGAAATCCCGTTTTGCCAGAGTTTGTCGAGGTTGAGCGCCTCCGACTGGACCACTTTTATCCTTAAATTCCAGCACAACTTCAGGTGAAATCAATGATCAATGGATTGGTTTCAGCTGGAGTTTAATCAGCACCTTGTACCTGAGTCAGGTAAGAATAAGATCAGCAGTTTTTGGAGATGGAACACGCCATAACTGCAGTGTTTGCCAAGGAAAACTCCTCACGAAGGTTTGAGACTCCTTCCCAACTCCTCCTGGTCAGCAGCCACCACTCCACACTGCCTGTCCTTCCTAAAAAGTCTGAGGAACTCCTACACTCCAGGAGCCATCCCACCATGTCCCAGTGACGACAGTAAGGTCATAGGTGAGCACGTCTCCAAGTCCTTCTCTGTATTTCGGAAGTTTGCAGAGAAGTTGGGCCCCTGGAGAAGACAAATGACTGCCTGGAGTGGCTGGAATTCCTTCCTCTGATCCCATGGGATTTTCACTCTAGAGGAAAAGTGCCATGAGATGGGAAGAGTTGGGCTGTAAGGCAAGAGACCAGCTCCTGGCATCCTCAAACACATGGAGATTGCTCTCCTGAAATTTATACTCAGCATAACATGGGAAGGGAGGGTCTTCCCGAAAGCTCCAGCACCTCTAAGGATATAATATTGGGGTCATCCAAATGGGAATTCCACCCTGACACTGAGTGTGAAATACAGAAATGGCATCTCAGGTCATGGCATTTCTTTGGAGTGCTGGGTTCTCCCAACAGGAGTCCCGAGTGGGGTCAAAAACGGGTGACCTCCATTCTGAAGAAAACACAGCAGGAGACACCCCCAGCTCCCAAGCCCAGACTTTGCCAAATCCATTGGATCCACCAGCACAGCACCCGGACACATCTCCCCTCCTCCTCTCCCACGCAGTGCGGCCCTTGGGGACATGGGTCAGCGGTGGCCTTGGCAGTGCTGGGGGGACAGCTGCACCCGAGGATTTGAAAGGTCTTTTCCCACCTAAATGATTCTGTGTGATTCAAGTTTCATGCAGCGTTCTTCCCCCACCACGTAATTCTGCACCACTTCACCTCACTCCATGCCCCAAATCCAAGGAATTCCCTCGCAGTGACAGGGATAAAGCTCTGTTACTCTGGAGCCAGCCTGTCACCAAAGGAACACTTGCTTTGGTCGTGACTGATCTCCAGGGAAAGCTGGCAGTGTCCCCAAGGGAAGATTTTCCTGCTGGGTGCCTGTGGTTTGTAAGGCAGTGCCGCACTGGGATATTTGAGCAGTGTCCATAGAAAGACGAATGAATCACCCCTGCAGCTGGGAAGCCTCTCCCATTCCCCAATTTGGCCGACATGGCATTTTCCAGCAGACGATGTCCTGGTGAGCACGGGGCTGCTGGAGCTGCGGGAGTCAGAAGCTGGTGTGGTGCTCGGAATCGGGAGTGGGATCCAGCCCCGGCTCCACCAAGGCAGCTGTGCCCACCCCGTTGTGCACGGCATGGCCATGACTCTGGAGTTCCTCCCGGCCTTTTGTGGGGCAAGTGCCACTGGTAGGCACCATCGGGTGTTTCTTCTGCACCTGCTCCAGGATCTGCAGCACCTGGAATGAGTAAACACGGCTGGGAGCAGGTTAGGAATTAGGGGAGAGCACTGATTTCTTCTCCAGCTGTTGAAATAATCAAATCATCATAAAATAATGGGTTGGAAGGGACCTTTAAAGATCCCCCATGGGCAGGGAGACCTTCCACAAGATCTTGTCTTTCAAGCATCTGGCTCGGTGTTGGGATGACACAAATCATTGCTGTGCTCAGAGGTCTCTGGGATGGGTGACCACAGAGAGCCTGCCCCATGGAGGTCCCTGACCGTGGATCTCAGAGCCCTTTCCATGGATGAATCAGCCCCACCTTGCCCATTCCCCAGCTCCACAGAGGTGCTCCGGTGCTCCGGAGCAGGATCAGGACAGAGAAACGTGGAGCTCTGCTGTTGGCCCTCACACCACTCTGGGATAACTCCTCACGCTATCGCAGACTTCTTTGTCTCCTTACTGCATTAGGAAGCCCCAGGTTGAAACTCATTCAATGGAGAAAGGGAATGGAAACTAAATCCAGCTGAATTTCACCTGAGACTTGGGGATGATGCCGACTCGGAAGAATCCAATGTTCCCACTGTCGATCTTGGTGCAGTCCACCACGGTGGAGGCAATGTTCTCTGGAGAAGGCCCACCACAAAGAACTGCATCCACCTAAAA
This sequence comes from Callaeas wilsoni, assembly GCA_013398955.1. Classification (NCBI taxonomy): domain Eukaryota; kingdom Metazoa; phylum Chordata; class Aves; order Passeriformes; family Callaeidae; genus Callaeas; species Callaeas wilsoni. Next base: position 19,607 of record VWPU01014174.1, on the reverse strand, counting down.
CCAACAGATTTCCACACCAAATTCCCCTTGGAAAAGGAGAGTTTCTCCTCTCAACAGCAAGTAATCCTCATCAAAGGCAATGCTGCTCCTTCCTGCCCCACTGCAGTGACACCAGCACTGGATTTGGAGTGAACGAACCTCAAAACAAGGACAGGGAGAGCTCTGTGGGGTGCAGGTCAGCAGCACAGCACAGACAGGTTTATAGAAGCTGAGGAGCTCTGGAGAAGTCCCATCCACAAAGAAAATGTGTATGAAGTTTTGATTTTTGAGGAGTTAGAGGTGGAAGATTTGTACCACCTCTTGTTTAAAGCTGCCCTCACATAAAGTTCTCATGGTGATACAAAATGTAAAACTCTCAGAATTCAGCAGTGAAATTGTAGAATAATGGAATCATCCTCAGTTGGAAGGACCCACAGGGAGCATTAATCCAACCTGGGCCCTGCACAGACATCCCAACAATTCCACCCTTCCAAACGCGCCTGGAGCTCGGGCAGCCTTGGGGCCAGGACCATTCCCTGGAGAGCCTGGGCAGTGCCCCAGCACCCTCTGGGGGATGAACCTTTTCCTGAGATCCCGCCTAAACCAATGAAAGACAATGAAAGGCCATGACCATGGCACTTCCAGGAAAGCGCTAAAAGCCAGGAATACTTTGGAGCTTGGCACCAGTTTTAGAACAGCCCCAGCCTTAGATGGGAATCCCTGAGTTCTCACAGCCCAGTGCCAGCTGGAGCCCTGGCACATTCAGGCACCAGGATTTGATTGCTTGTAAGCAAGAAGGAATTTTTTATTGCTCCCATCATCCTGTCTTGGAATATCAACCGACTCACGTTGCCAAGCCATAACTACACTATGTAAAGCAGAAGAGGTTTGGTTTCCCACCAAGTTCTGTGTTTTAAAGTGTTCTTTCTCTTTGACACCAGCATGAGGAACATCCATGAGATTTTTTTAATTAGAGGCTTTCCCAGATTCCTGACACCATCTATTGACTTCCCTTCTGGAAACAAAGTGGTTGCATTTTTCCATCCCCACATCTCTTGGTTACCTTATCTCCCAGCTTGGCATACACTTGGTTGTGGTGGGTCGTGTCGGCCTCTCCCGTTGGGTTGGCTGATGTGACCACAATGGGGCCAACCTGGCGACAGAAAAACCTGAATCAAAGATCTGAGTAGGGTTTTTGGGATAAAACAGGTGACTTGAGCTCTGAACTTCATCTGTGACTCTGAAGAGAGTTCAGTGTGGCTCACCCAGGTGAGGCACCTACTCTGCATGCAACTACAGTCCCACCAAACTGTGTTTGAGTGACCAACACCGACAAATTTGGGTTTAGTGGTGATGGCCATGAAATGATATCTTGTTTTCCAGCAATAGCACTTGCCAAAGACCTACAATGTCTGTCCTAGAACACTCAGGGTATCACAGTTCCTCTGTCCACTTTCTGCACCTTCTGAAGTTATTCTGGCCTCAGAGAAGCCCATGCTTCCAACAGTGTTCCACATTGGAAATGAAACTGTGTCTGTTAAGGGCATTTTCCTGATTTCCTGACCTGGTGGTTGCTCCTTTTTCCCTCTTTGCTGCGATAAAATCCCTCCCAGCTGCCTGCAGACCTCAGCCCTTCTCACAGAGGGGGTCTGGTCACCAAGGCTGAGGGGCTCTGACTCACCAGGTCGATGAGGTGTGTGGTGACAGAGCAGTCGGGGATGCGGATGGCCACACTCTGAGGGGTTCCAACGTACTTAGCAGAGTCCTTCATTCCCAGAAAATCCACCCATTCACCTGCACCAAGCAGAGTCACTCAGCACTTCGAGATGCACATCAGTCCAAACACAATGATCTTACCAGAAATATCCCCATGGAACACGTGGTGTTGCTGGGGTTCACAGTTTCAGGAATTTCAAACCCAAAGCTCTCCTGGGAGCTTGGAATTAACAGCATTTCCTCACCTCTGGGAATGACCAAGCTAATGGGAGATGGCCAGGCAGCCTCCATGAAGTCCCAAAGGAGGGGAGTGAACAAATGCTTGGCAGGTTCCAGTTGCTTTAGGCTGGAAATCCAGAGGGACATGGGGCGATCCTGAGCCTGACGCTTGGACCTGGAAAAGAGGGAAGAAAAGATGAACCTGTAAGTAAGATGGGGATTTAATTTCAAGGAAAGGAAACTGTTGGGGAGGTCTAGAGCTAAGACAAGGTGTGCAGGCGCTGCCCCAGGTCACCAGTCTGGAGTAAAAGTAGGACTGTTCAACAACTGACTGGATGGGAAGGAACAGTAATGACTATTCCCAATCAGGAATGTCTGCTCCAAACCAAGGCTTTAACTTCTTGTGTGGTGATGGGTAAAAATCCCAATGGCCCAAGTTCTGAGGAAACCCCATCAATATGAAGGGCCCCAGCGCACAGCAAGTGTCTGTTGTCACCAGAGGGGTTTTGTTGTGACAACATGTACCTCCAAGTAAGAACAACAGCCCCCTGCCCCATTTGTCACTGCTTCGGGTTTCTTGTGGTGTCCAAGTTACCCGGCTCCACCAGCCTTCAGTGTCTCAGAACACAACTACAGCTCAATTCCCTCCCTTCCTCAACTGGATCTTCTCCCACCTTGCTGTTCCCACCGAGGCTGAGCTGCCTTGCTCTCACGGGCTGCTGTAGCCAGCACTCAATAGCAGCTTCGAGTTCTAGAAGGTTCCTGAGCCTAGCCCAGGTGCCAGGACTCACCGGTGAGCCTTCTCCACGGCGTCAGGCCGGTTGCAGGCGGCCACCAGCACGTACACGGTGTCCGTGGGGATGCCACAAGTGCCGCCATTCCTCAGGATATCTGTTGGCATGGGAACAGGGCACGAGCCCTTCAGTGACAGGTGAGGGGTGTAATCCCCACGGCAGAGCTGTCACAGCCTGTGTGGTGCTCTCCCCTCCTTTTCCCAGCTCTGGCAGTGCCTTTTCACAGCATTCCTCCAAGGGGACATCTGGCATTTAGGGGGTTCTGGGCCAGAGGTGGAGAGAGCAAGGACCGAGCATTGGCTCTGCTTTCTCTGCACAAAGCTTGGGGTGGTAGCCCCAGCTTGGAGGATTCCTGGATCTCAGACCGGGTGAGGACATAGCGAAATGATGCAGGAGACAGAGCAGTGGATTTGCTGCTCAGCTCAGATCATGAAGCCTGTAACTTGGCACACTTCACCAAAACATCATCACATTATCCAGATTTCCACATCAAAGCCAGATTGGATGGGGCTTGGAGCAACCTGCTCTAGTGGAAGGTGTCCCTGCCCATGGAACAAGATGGGCTTTAACATCCTTTCCCACTCAAACCATTCTGTGACTCTGATTGGAATAATGTCCTTTTAAGAGTGTTCTGCTACAAAACCTCCCAGAATTTCCCCTCCATCCCCACATTCTGCCCTCTGTTTTTCCCTTACCTGCAATTCTCTTGACTGAGGAAGCTTTCCTGGCAGGCAGGTGAAGGCAGTTGGTCGTTCCTGCCCCAGCACCACTGAGCTGCACCATGGGCCCCCCCATGGGCAAGCAGCAGCTCTCAAAGGTGCTGCTGGAAAGGGCAGCCAGGAAGCAGTAAAAGCTGACCAGCCCAAAGATGAGGGTGGCAGCGATGTCGTATCCAGCGGGAAGAGCATGGATGGCATCCAGCAGGAAGCTGACAGCGATGAGCATGAACGTGAGGGAGTAGAAGAACCAGGCCATGTTTAAGAAGAGCGAGCAGAAGACAATGAAGCTGTTGAAGAGCATGAAGGCGACGATGCCCGCAGCTGCGTGGAAGCTTCTGGTGGTGCCGTAGAGGCCACCATACCTTGTCAGGCCCCAGATGATCCACATGACAGCGTAGAGGATGAAGGCACTGCTCTCCAGGGTTTTACCCCGGGCAAAGGCCACTGAGCCGCCAAGGAGTTTCAGGATCCCACCAGCTACCACCACCCATGGAATGACAACAGTGGCAAGGGGAGCCTGGGGTTCTCCCGTGGTTGTTAGGGCAAAAGAAGCCAGGACACTGCAGGCATAGGCAAGGACTTCTGCATCTGCATACTTGGAATAGCCCAGGTAGGGAGCGTGAAGGTCTGGCCCTTCCCGGAGCTTCAGGAGGCTGCTGCGGGCAAGGAGGGCCTTCATAGCATGCTTCCCAGTTGGGATCTTGGCCCTTGCCCTCACATTGTACAGGTGAATCAGAGTCACCAAGGCTGAGGCCACAAAAATGGCCACGGCCACGCCTTGAGGGCCACATGCAAAAAACCCCCTGGGACTGCAAGCCAAGGCAACACAGTAGGTGACAAAAACCAGCAAGTACAGGCCATCCATAGGGCTCTGAAGGGAGAGAAAAAGAGCCAAGACAGCAAAAAGAATGGCGAAAACCACCAGGAATGGGGTAGGGAAAGACGGCTCCTCTGGCTGCCAGGTGGGGTACAGGAGGCAGTAACCTCCAGCGAATTGGAGGATGGAAGTGAAGCCAAAGGCTGTGGCCATGAGAACATCCATTGCACGGTAGGACAACACACAGATGCCAATCTGGTAGGTGCCAGCTGCCCACAGCCAGGCCACGTGGCCCAGGAAGAGTTTGTGGGTGACCCCCAGGAGCCTGCAGCAGAAGACACTGGCCGACAGCATGTTCAGGAGCAGCCCCGGGGCTGCAAAGTGATTGGTGCTGCCAGCGCTGCCCCGGCTCTGCTCCTGGGCCTTTTTCTCGGCAAGATCCGTGCCAGGGAGGGCAACTTTCCCTTTGGTCAGGAAGTAGAGGATCCTCCCCAGAGCAAAGTAGCCCCCGACCAAGCAGACAATCAGGTGACCGCAAGCCACGGCCGAGGGGCCGAGTGAGGAGCTGAAGTGCAGGGCCACCTCATGGGCATTGGCCAGGGACACGGCAGCAGCCACCGAGGCCAGGACAGGCTCTCCACAGAGGAAGCCCACCACGGCCACCAGGAGCAGTGCCAGGGTGAAGGTGGCCAGGCCGGGCACCAGCGCAGCGCGGAAATCCCCTGGCTCGGCCAGCACTCCCTGCCCTGCCAGGATGAGGATCACTCCATAGCCACACCAGAACGCTGAGAGGGTCAGGCACAGGGACACCAGCAGCGAGGCATTCCTGAGGCTTCTCCGGACCCCTGGGGAGCAAATGGAGACAGGGCTGTGATCTCAGACAGTAGGAGGTGGGAAGCAGCAGTCAGGAAAGGCAGGAAGCGTGATCACCATGGAGCAAGGATCAGCACAGGTCCTGCCTGGTGATGGATTTGTCCTGGAGAAAAGAAGGCTCAGAGGGGCCTTATCACACTCCACAACTACCTGGAAGGAGGTTGTAGTGAGGTGTCAGCCTCTTCTCCCAGGGAACAAGCGACAGGGAACAAGAAATGACCTCAAGTTGTGTCAGGGGAGGTTCAGATTGAGTATCAGGGAAAATTTCTTCATGGAAAGGGTTGTCCAGCCCTGGCACAGCTGCCCATGGCAGTGGTGGAGTCCCCATCCCTGGAAGTGTTCAAAAGACACATGGATGTGGCACTTGAGGACATGGCTCAGTGGTGACCTTGGTGGCGGTGCTGGCTGATGGTTGGACTTGACAATCTTTAAGGTCTTTTCCAACCGGAACAATTCTGTGATTTGATGATTCTGTGATTGCATGTTCTCATTGCTATGAGTTGCAAAGGATAAATAATTCAATATTCATTCTAGAAAGTGTGGATTTTGCTCTAGGCAGTGACTGTTTTCTCTCAGATAAGTAGAGCCATTTTCTCTTGGCATTTACCCATGGACATTTCAATCCATGGATGCTGAGGGCACTCTCAGAAAGCCTGGGAGAGAAATGGTGTATTCAGTGTGTTAAAACTCTGAGATCCTGGTAGAGCATTTGTTTAAAACAAACATTGATTTCTCTTCTTGCCTATAGAGGAAAAATTTGCTGTGCTGACACAGAGCCATGGAATGGTTTGGGTTGGGAGAGACCTCAAAGCTCCTCCCATTGCACCCCTGCCATGGGCAGGAACACCTTCCACTAGCCCAGGTTGCTCCAAGCCTCATCCAACCCGGCCTTGGACACTTCCAGGGATGGAGCAGGCTCAGCTTCTCTGGACAACACACTCCTCAGGGAGAAGGGATGAGTGGTCCAGCAAGGCTGCCATGGTTGGTATCCTGTTGGCAAAGCAGACCTGGATGTGCAAAGCTGTGGAAAGGAGGCCTTGGGCCTGGCCACCCCCAGATCTTACCTGCATATGCCAGAAGAGCCGATAAAATCAGCAGGAGGACTCCGAGAGCTGTGCTGGGGATCAGAGGGGCGGCTCTGGGGGAGCTGTAGAAATGCACGGCCAGCAAGAGAGATCCTGTGGGACAGGGAGAGGGGAAGAACAAAGAGCTTGTAAACGTGGCCCAAAAACCAGGAGAGAATCAGGGTTGACAGAGCAGGGAATAGAGCAAAAATACCAGTGCAAGATCTGCAAATAGGAAAGCCTAAGGAGCTGGGGGAGTGTAACTTGGTTTGTGCCCAAGGTTTTGCTTCTTTCTGGGTGCCTGGTTTGAAAAAAACTTGGAATTAATCATTTGAGGTTGCCCAGAGAGGTTGTGGATGCCCCATGCCATCAAGGTCAGGTTGGAGGGGGCTTGGAGCAGCCAGGTCTAGGGAAAGATGTCCCTGCCCCTGGCAGTGGATGGCACTGGATCATCTTCAAGGTCCCTTCCAACACAAACCTGGGATTGTATGAAGAGTTTGAAAGTGCTCCCCTGTTGCCAGATAAAGGTAAAAATCCACAATTCCAGTTAAACAAAAGGCAGACACACACACCCTGCATCTGATCTCTCCAGCCTCGTGCCAACGGAAAACCAGCTGAAAAATCCGGGAAGATGGAACACAAAGAAGGAGCAAGTGAAAAGGAGTGAACACAGAAAACAGAGCTGCAGGGAGAAGGGCTGGAAAAGGAGAGGGGAGGAAAGTGCATCCAAACTGAGATGATTTACTACCAAAAAAAGTTTGGATTTGCTTCCCACCCAGCATGGAACGAGTACAAAACTTCAGGCCAGCCCTTGGAAGCCAACACAAATATTTTGTTGGCCACCAAAGCAGGCGCAGGGATCTCTGGATCGAAAAGCTTTCCCCAGGCAGAGAAGCCTGCGGATAAACAGCCTCTTTAGCCCCCTTGGAAAAGGGGGGTGTCCCGGAAAGCTCGTCCCAAGCCCGCGTCCCTTGCCAGGAGCGATCCCTACCTGCGGAAATGCCCAGGAGCCCGACGCAGGAATGCAGTGACTCAGCCCCGCTGCCGCCCATCCCTGCGCGCTGGAGCCCCGGCCGAGGGCTGCACTGCTGCCTCTCTTTCCTCCCATGCTCTTTATAACCAAACCATCTCCGCTGCCGCCGGTCCTCCCTGCTCTCCACCCCTTTTCCCTACAAACCTCTTCTGTTCCTGCTCCTCTCTGCATGCGGGAGGAAATGCAAATGAAATTCTGGCTGCAATAAATTTGGGGCTGTGAGTCAGCGTGGGCTGCTGGTAGCTCCCTCCAGGGGCCTCTTAATTTTACTGTTGATTAACCCTTGTTAAAAAAGACGCTTGAAAAATAAGGCTGAGGGTTTATTGCTGTTGCTGCCTTTTTTGCTTCTGCCAGTGAGGAAATTACACTGGTTAAAATGAAGGTTTTTGCAAGCATCCACCTTGCTGGAGCAAACAAGCACTCTGCAAGCCCAGCAGCTCCTTGGGGACCAGCTGTTTCTCCTCACGCTGGCCACGGGCTGGCTGTTTGTCCCTGTCACAGCTCTGAATGCCTGGCACCAGCCCCCTGAGCTGGGCAAACGCAGGGCAGACTCAGTGCCGTTCCCTTAAAGGTGACTTCTGTCCCTCTGTCACTCCACATCCAGCTCTTCCAGCCCAGAGGAGCCTCGCTGGCTTTCCAGGTCAGGAGTGAGTGTCAGACACTGCCAGGATTGTATCCCAAAGGGGGCGTGAAGGACCTGTGGGCAGCTTCCTGCTGCTTCCCACGGGGAATGTGTGGCCAGGGCATAAAAGTGTTTATGGATGGAGGGGAGGCTGCAGAAGGCAGCAGACGCTGGCCTTGGCATCATGCTGGGTCATGGGTCAGGTGGGAACTGTCAGAGAGCAGTTTTGTGAGAGCTGACAGAGCTTCGATTCCTCTGTTGTGTTGTTTGTGGTGATGCACCAGTGTGGGGACTGTTCCCCTGAGGCGCTCAGCTCCAGTTAAAGCAAACCCCACTCTCCCAACAAGATAAAAGATGTGGAACAGTGTGCAGAGCTTAGCACCGATACTGCTGGGCTGGGCAGGAATGGCTCTGCAGAGCTCCTCCAGCAGCCAGCTCTGATGTTCCCCTCAGCAGATCCTGCTCTGTGATCCCCCATAAATCCTGCTCCGCAGACAGGGCTGGAGGACAGGAAAGCTGCTGGGAACGGGGCTTGGAGCTGCACTGGCTGGAGCTCAAAGTCAGGCCTGCCATCATCCAACAGGTGTTGGAGCTGTGACAGCATCCACAACAACCCCAGAGCATCAGGTGCTGTCAGAGGCCCCTGCTCCTCCTGCCCTCTGAGCCAGCTGGAGCTCGATGGCAGCTGGATCCAGCTGGATCCCTATCACTGCTCCCAGACTTTCCTGTTATCTCTAACTGTGTTCACCCTGCAGGAAGAGGGTCCCTTCCCACCCCTCCTCACGAGAACATTAATGCAGATTAAAGCCACGTGTTTAATACCAAGGGCCAATGTCTCTCCCACAACAGACGTGTGCAGACATGGCCACCCAGGCTGGGATAGCCCAGCTGAGAAATGTTATTTATCAGTCATCTCTTGAGTGCAGAGAGATCTTTAGGGCTGACATGTCTGTTGAGACAGATGTTTTTCTAAGGGGAGGAAACAAGCCTGGCTGGTCCAGTTGCACCAATTATCCCAGTAAGGGGAACCAGCCCAGCCAGTTTACAGCAGGCAGGGGTAACTGATGTGGTTTGCAGCAGGCAGGTTGTGGAAATCCTCAGCCTCTGGCTACTTTGTTCCATCGCTAACGGGACTGCTCCCGAAGCAGCTGCAGGAAGGAGAAATTCCCTGTTCAGGCTGCAACATCGCTCGGCTGTTTTTTCACGCAACAGGAAATCATACCCCCCTAAACCATAGTTAGGATTCCTTAGATAGCAAAACAAACAGCAGGGGAAAGGCTTTGGGTGTTTTTCATGCACATCTCAGTTTAATTCCTGTTCTGGGCAATAAAAGTAACTGAGAGGCACAGCCTGGGTTGGATTAGTGGGACTGCAAGGCCTCTGTCGTGCGTTTCTTGTTCCTGCTTGTCCAGGCAGCAGCTGGGTGCCTGAAATCCCTCATTTTGGGAGAAACATGTGTCTTGGGGTGATTCTATGACAATACTGTGTTCCCCATCACCTGCTTGATCTCCAGTGTACCTTTAAATTGAAAAGGGGGAGAGAGAAGCCGAGAGAACTCTTCAAAGCGGCCAGTTTGACCTTGCAGCTAGAATGTTTACAGTTTTCTGCTAGTGAGGAGGGCAAAGAGAAGAGTTTTGCTCTCTAGTCTCTTTGGCTTTCAGCGGAGAAGGGACTGTGATCTGCCTCAGCGGCTTCTGTTCCCTTTTGGACTGTTTTTGGCTTGCTTTTCATCCCAGACCGGCTCCCATCTCCGGACCGGCTGGGCGGGACCCTCCAAGGGGGATCGTCGGACCCTGCCCGGCCCGGCCCAGCTCCGGACTGCAGGTTTTACCTACAGAAAGAACTCTAAAATCCACAGTCCTCTTTTAGGGGACGAGGGAGGGGGTTTCAATGTCTTTTTTTGCCCCGTGACAGCTGGGGACTCTGTTTGTTAAATAAAGAGATTTTTTCACTTTCATTCAAGAGATTCTTTTCCCCAACCCATGGGGGAGGTGCTGCCGGGGCCTGCTTGCCTGGCAGGCAGGAGAGAGAGAGAGACACTCCTTTTGGGTTGTTTCCTCCTGGATTTGTGTCCAAACCGGCACAATATGCCATAATGAAGTCACAGGCAGCAGCAGTGAGCCTCCTCCTCAGGCCTGCCCTGACTGACCACCCTGACAAGCCACGGGTTCATTGCCCACAGGACGTACTTCATGTCTGTCCCAAAAATGACAGAGCCCCAAGGAACACGTCTTATAAATAACCCCTGAAAAACACCCTGCAGCCATGTTGTGGGAGTTTCTTGTTCTCTCAGCCTCCATAGGGCACAGTTATTTCACCAGGGCCGGGCTGAAATAGAGAGGTACAGGATCATCTCCAGGTGAGCAGAGCCAGGGTGGGAAGGACGAACTCCAGACCCTGGATCCGGCTGCCAGGGCCCCTCCAGAGTTCCACCAGTTCCTGGTGCCACTTCCCTGGCACATGGAGACATGGTGCCGTTGACGAAGAATCCCATTATTCCAGAGATCAAGAAGCGTTTGGACATGCTCTCAGGCCCAGGGTGGGATTGTTGGGGTGCCCTGTGCAGGACCAGGAGTTGGGCTTTGTGGATCCTTGTGCGTTCCTTCCAACTCTATGACTTCATTAATTTCTAAACTCAGGATGGAAAAACCAGCAAACAACTACAGCAAAGTGTAAAATATCCACTTTTGGGAGATAGGATCTGAGGGAAGGAACATTCAGGATCAGAAAAGGAAATGTTGGTGTTAAAAGTCTGAAGCAGCCTAAGCAGTGCAGGGTTTAAGGAACGGGGCACGGAGGGGAATGCACTGGCTGGAATCCTGGCTCTGGGCAGGCTCCCTTTGATACCATCTCCTGTGCAAAGCTTTTGGTGCTTTAGTCTGAACTAGCATGGAAAATCAACAGCTGAGGGGGGAAAACACAGCTGCTCTGTTGAGCAGGGCATGTCAGCTGAGGCGGCTCTGGAGACAACGTGCTGGGAAGAAGATCTGTAACGGAGCAGCCAGTGGAGGAAACAAATAATATTTACATGCCCTGCCTGTGGAACGGGAACTAAAACCTCCTTGCCAGTAAGAAACTCAGCCCAACCCTCCTGGCCCCACCTGCTCCTGGGGGAGGGCTGGTGCTATAAAGGGCTGCAGGCAGTGACCAGAGCTCACAGCGGTGGGGCTCTCCAGGGAATCGAGCTGCTCCCGGGGGACCATGGCAAAGAGGGTGGCCGTGGTGCTGGCTGGCTGCGGGGTGTTCGATGGCAGCGAGGTCCACGAGGCTTCGGCGGTGCTGGTGCATCTCAGCCGGGAGGGGGCACAGGTAAGAGGCAGCGGCCCCGGCTCTTTCCCCGGCTCTGCTCCTCAACCTCTCCCCTCCTTGTCTCTGAGACGAACTCCCCAGCCACCAAGCAGGGGTGCCTGGAGTCACTGGGAATGGTGTGGAGAGCTCCTTGCTCGGCTGTGCTGTTCCACGGAGTTGGCTTGGGGCTCTGTATCCAATGTATCCAAACTCTCCAAGACTTTCCTGAATGCCTTCTTTCTTTGCTTTTGGCTTGCACATCCTCTTTGCTCTCCTGCTATTTCTATTTAAAAGACAGTTTGGGCTGTTTGAAATTCATCTTTTTAAAACCTCAAAGGATAGAAGTGAAAATAGAATCAGAGAATCCCAGAATGGTTTGGGCTGGGAAGGACTTTAAAGCTCATCCATTCCAACCCCCTGCCATGGGCAGGAATGCCTCCCACCATCCCAGGGTGCTCCAAGCCCCATCCAAGCTGGCCTTGGACACTTCCAGGGGTGAGAGAACAGGCAAGTTCTTGTGAGCTGAACTTGAGGAGGGGTAAAAAAGGTGCAGCTGCTCTAAGAGTCAGGAGAGCCGCTCAGTGAGACTGGGAAAGGAGGGAGGGAAAGCCTATGGAACATCGCACTCAGCTGTGAACCACCCACGTGTCTGGGTCGGAGCCATTCCTCTGGGAATGGGAGCTGCTGTCTGGAACACAGAGGCACAGGAGTGACATGTGCCAGCCCCCCCAGCTCCAGACCATTCCAACCCTGCCTTCTCTCTTTGGCTCCAGGATGAGACTTGGCCAGACGTTTTCTCCACTGCGGGTAATTTTGCCTTTTCCTCCCCTGGAGCTGCTGCCGTCGCTTCCCTCCTGCCATATCCCAACCCAGCAGGCTCGGAGCACGTCCCTCCCTCATCCCTGGATCGGCAGGGGCCTCTAGTGGAGGAAACTCGGGCGTCATTTCAATCCCTCCTTTTCTAAGGAAATATAGAACAGCATAGAACGGAATATTTCAGTTGGAAGGGAGGAGAGCTCGGCACCTCCGTCTCCACAGGAAGCTGCCATGACGTTGCCCCTCAGCCCCCTTGTCTCCCCCCTAGATAATCCCAAAGTCCTCAGCTGCTCCTCACAGGACATTCCTTCCAGCCCTGTCCCCAGCTTTGCCCTCCTTGGGACACCTCGGTCTTAGTTAAATCTTTCCTAAATTGTGGGGCCCAGAACTGCACAGGTGCTACAGTCCCAAAATCCGTTCACCGACCTCCACTCTTAATTTCTGCACATGAGCTTGAAAGTGCTGAAGGAAGGGGAAGCGTTTTCCAGAAAAACACTCTGGCTTTGGGAAAACAGTAAGCGGAGAGAGGAAACTGCAAGTCCTGTCCCTGTGGGAGATGTGGTGGGACAGCAGCTCTCTGGGTGGTCACCTGGCAAGAGGGATTGATTGGGATATGGATGGAATCTTCAGCTCCCCAAACAAGCACTTCTGGGCACAAACTACTAAAGGTTTCCTTCCCTCCCTCCCAGCTCTTTTCCAAGAAAGCCCCTCAGCATTCCCACTCACTACCTGTGCCTTTCCCACGTTTATCCATCGTTCCTGAAGGATAACAGCCCTTTCCCCTCGCTCCAGGCAGAGGTCTATGCCCCCAACATCCCCCAGATGCACGTGGTGGACCACGCGAAGGGGCAGCCGACGCCGGAGCAGCGCAATGTCCTGGTGGAAAGTGCCAGGATAGCCAGAGGCAACATCAAGGACCTGGCTAAGCTGGATGTCAAGGAGCTGGATGCCCTCATCATTCCAGGTAGGACTGTGTGGGGTCTGCCTGTCCACACTCAGGTATTCCATAGGTCTGGGATGACGTGGCAGTCATGGGCTGGAGAGGGACAGGCTGGAAGCAGGGTTTGGAAGGAGAGCCAATTTTAATTCTTTTATTGACCCTGAACAAATGCTGCCATCCATCTGATCCGCCCTAGCATTCCACCGCACAACACCTGGCAAAAATCCTGCCCTGGATGTAATCTCCAGCCTAAACTGTTTCTCATTTCTCAGGTGGCTTCGGGGTGGCAAAAAACCTGAGCACTTGGGCCACCCAGGGCAAGAACTGCAGCATCTCCAAAGAGGTGGAGGATGTCCTGAGGGCGTTCCACGCTGCCCACAAACCCATCGGGCTGTGCTGCATCTCCCCAGTGCTGGCAGCCAAACTCTTCCCGGGATGTGAGGTGACCGTGGGACACGACACGGAGTGTGAGCAGTGAGTGACCGGGGGGTGATGACAATCACCACGGATCCTGGCCAGGGATCCTGGCCAGCTGTCGGAAGTCTCACAAGTGGCTGAACGTTATTTCTGAGAACTCAGCTCTGCCTCGAGTGAGGCCTTCAGCAACTCCAGCCCTTCTGGGGACTTAACAGGGAAAAGTAGAAACTCTGGAATCCTCATTTTATCATTTCTCAGCAGAGCAGAAGGAATGATGTAACACCAGATCTGTTTGCATTTTTGTGACTCGTTTCCACAACTCTGCTGGCTTCAAATAAGATGCTTTATTTTAAATTAATTTAAATGTAATTTATCAAATATTTGCCTCCCTGATGCCTCACAGACCCAGGGTGGGAAAAACCTTTGCTGACTCCAAGTTAAGCAGATCCAAGGCAGGAGCAGCATGGTGTGACCCAAGGCTCGGGGTGTTAGGAGAGGGAGGGAGTGAAACTGTCTGCAGTCCTACAGGGAAGCTGTGACTGGATCCTCCTAAGGGCAGGCAAGGAATGCTGATGGCTTTTGCTAGGAAGGAGTTTTTTCATTAACTTGTAGGAAGTTGGTGAAAAAAACCCCACCCCAAACCTAAATCTAATTGTTCCCAGAGAAGCTGTGGCTGCCTCTGCATCCCTGGCAGTGTCCAAGGCCAGGCGGGACGGGGCTTGGAGCAGCCTGGGACAGTGGGAGGTGTCCCTGCCCATGGCAGGGGTGGCACTGGGTGGGCTTTAAGGTCTCTTTTCACCCAGACTATTCTGGGATTCTATAACCACTCACTCTGCAGTTAGGGGCTGTTAGGTAGTGGAACAGCTGAAGTGGAACTTCAGGTGTTATTTTGGCTTTACTTCAGATTTTTAACTCATTTGAACAGGATGTTTTCCTGTTGTGTAGTCCTGGAGAAACTCCTCGGGCAGTAAATGATTTGGATCCTACTTAGCAGATTTTATGCAGTGACCACAGAATTCTCACTCTGGCCCTTCACCAAAGCACAGTGTGCAGGACATTCCCCACTCCAGGTTTTTATTCCCTGTTCCCTTGCAGGTGGCCTTACGCCAAGACTGCTGAGGCCATGAAGGAGCTGGGCTGCAGACACGTGAACAGCCACGTCACCGAGGTGCACGTGGACGCCAGGAACAGGCTGGTGACCACCAGCGCCTTCATGTGCAACGCCCCCATCCACGAGATCCACGACGGCATCGGGAAAATGGTCCGAGAAGTGCTCAGGCTGGCCTGAATACCCCACAGGCATCCAGCTCCTCTTCCATGGATAACGCCTTCCCCTCTCACACAGCAACAGGAAAAGTGACACTCAGTAGCTCTGCCCCCAGACCTCTGGAAGCTGCTGAGGAGGGAGAACCTTGGAGGTGGTGTGCTCTGCCAAGGACACATCGCTCACTGGCAGGAGCTGGGCTGGGAGCCGGCATGGAATTGTAGAATCATGGAATGGTTTGGGCTGGGAGGGACCTTAAATCTCACCTTGTTCCAATCTCCTCCCATGGGCAGGGACCCCTTCCACTATCCCAGGGCGCTCCAGCCTGGCCTTGGGCACTGCCAGGGATCCAGGGCAGCCACAGCTGCTCTGGGCACCCGGTGCCAGGGCCTCACCTCCCGCACAGGGAGCCATTCCTTCCCCAGGTCCCATCTATCCCTGCCCTCTCTCAGCTTAAGGCCAGGCAGGAGCCAGGCTCCCACAGGGCTCTGATGCCCACTCCCCTCCCTCAGAGCAGTGAATTGTGGCCAAAGGAAGGAACCCAGTTCTGCTACCAAATAAAACCTGATGCTTCTACTGAATTCTGCTTCTCTCTGCACCTTTCCCTCTGAATCAGGACAAGCGCTGGGTCAGCTGGGAAAATGATACAGGAAGAAATCCCCAGCACAACCTCCCCCTTGTTTTGCTGGGACTTGTCAGAACCCAGACCGAAGCAGGAATGTGACACTGGTGAGAGCAGGACCAGCCCCGAGTCACCGGCCAGCTCTGCTGGGAAGAGGTGACACTCTTCTCCTGCACTAACAGAACCAGGGAATTCCAGGTTGGAAGGACATCAAGGCTCACCTGGTCCAACCTTTCTAGGTAAAAACGCTGTCTAGGCAAGATGTCCTGATGAATCCTAAAGTGTCCAAATGTGGGGAATCCACCACTTCCAACAGCTGATTTTCTCATGGTGAAAAGTTGTCCTCTGGTGGCCATTGAGAATCTCCCCAGGAATAACCTGTACAGATCATCCCTTGTCTTTTCCACGTGACTCCCTGTGAAAAGGGAGTTTCCATGTCCTTTGTAGCCACCCTTCAAATACCAAACATGGTGACAAGGTCTCCCCTAAATCTCATTTTCCCAAGGCTGAACAAGCTCAGTTCTCTCAGTCTTTGCTCACATGGGAGCTCCCCAGGTTTTGGCTCATCTTTGTGGCCTCTCTCTGGATCCTCTCCAGCCTGGCCACATCTCTTTTTGGCAAAGAGGGGATCAAAACTCTTTCCACAACTCTGATGGCTTAAAATAAGAAATTTTGTTTGAAATCCAACCCCATCAGCAGGCTCTGAGCATTCCTGCAAGAACAGAGCTCTCAGCTGGGAATTTCCTTCTGCAAAGGGATTCCTTTAGCCATGTGAACTGAACACAAGGTAAGTTGCAACAGTTTATTTTTATTTTGAGTTTAAAGAATGCCCTAAAAAAGGGGGAAGGGATAATCCCCATAAAACAGATTCTAAAAAGCTGGTCCCTGCAAATACGTCATAAAAAGAGTTCACTGTAGGGCCCAAACCAAGACATAAACCCAAAGAAGATTTACACTGAGCAACAGATTGACACTGTCTGGTTTTGACTCATCTCTTCACCAAACTAGAATCATTTGAACCCAATTTTTTAGTCAGAAAAGGATCTGAATTTGGTCACAAAAATGTGATTTGTGTATTTAAAGCAGTGTAAACATCATAACCAGCAACCACGTTGCTGCCTGTAAACAGGGTGGTGCAAACTGCTCCCAAAGACCTTTAAAACTTCCGAACAAAACACTTCTAACAGAACTGACCTGTATTTATTTCTCTGGAGGCAGCAGAAAAGACACAGCAAAAGTGAGGCCCCTACCTAAGGAATGTACACAAGTGCCAAGGAATAAATCCCACTGGGCTTCAGTAAAGGCTGGTCTTCTTCATGATCCTCAGGAATTCCTGCTCGCTCACTTCCCCATCCCCATCCCGATCTGCCTCGTCAATCATCTCCTGCAAGAGATTTGGGATCAGGAGTTAGGTGTGGATTTTATTAGGAATTACTGGATTCATTTGGAATTCGAGCCACTCTCGAGCTGTGCTGGAGGGGACAGTGTTGGCTCAACCTCAGACAAAATACTTCCTAAAATCTGTTCTGCTGGGTGTATTTATAGCGAAATCTGACCAGGAAATATTACAGGAAATGTCCTGGGGGAAACGAAGCGCTTGGAGCAGAGTCATTCCTTTCACATCACTGCTGCTCCACAAAACTGCAACTGGACGATGCCATTCCTACATCCACGTGTGTGGGCTTCCAAGCAGGGGTTCAGAGATGCAGCGAGGCAGGAGTCAGAGCGAGGAATGAATTATTTATTAAATTTACAATACCATTTTTATATTCTAGTTCCATAAAGCAATTGAACAGTGTTCACACTTCTCCTAGGGTGATTGGTCAAAGTCTCAGACACCCACTTAGAAATGTTTATTCCTAATATAACGTACACAAGGTCAGAAGACACCAGATATGAATGCTATTTACAAAACCCCTATCTATTGTTTACATCGCTTACACAGCAAAGGAAAAGTTCTCACAGAATGAATGCAAGAAGAGAAAATTTCCCTGCTAACAGCATTTCAGCATCCACACACGTGGGCTCAGCCCCTCCCTGGCCTCGCATGCACACAAATTCTCCCTTCCTACCAGCACAGAGAGGATTTTCCTCCCAGCTCCAGCATAAAGATGCCCCAAACACCAGGTCCACACCTGCAGCTCTTCGTCTGTGAGGTTCTCCCCCAGTTCTTTGGCCACACGTTTGAGGTTTTTGAAAGAGATTTTCCCAGTTTCATCGTCATCAAAGAGTTTGAAAGCTTTGAGAATCTCCTCTTTGGAATCCTTTTCAGCCTTGAGGAAGAAAGAACGAGTTTAAGGTAAAATAGGAGTGGTTGTGTTGTAGGTGACACTCAAAATAAAGTTATAAAAGATCTGCTAGACTGAGAAACCCTTGGGAACAAATAAAGGAGCCAGCAGGAATTATACATAAAAGCTGAAAGGAGACAGAGACACAGCCAGAATTCCAGAATTTCAGGCTTTCAGGGATTTTTTTTCCATCCTTGCTAGCCAGATGTCTTTGCCATTTCACTATCAGGATCTCCTGCTACTAAATATCTGGTTTTACTCAACATTTTAAGATTTTAAAACCAGAGATTTAATCTGTAAATTAGAATTCAAGGAAAGAAAACACCCCCATGACACACATCAGCCCTCCAAAAGCTTCCTGCAGGTCAGAGCCGGTTTCCATCCGTGAGAAAAACCTTTTTCCCTTTTTTTCAAACACAAAAAAACCCCTCTGGTTGTTAAAGAAACTCATTGATGATACAATGATTTTAATTTTTCTCTGAAAAATGAGAGAATCCAAGAGAGGGACTACCCCAACTTTTATATATTTAATTGTTAAGATTAAAATAGTGCTTTAATCTCCCTCTAAACCCAAAAGGAGATAAAAGGTCCTCGTGCACCTTCAAAATTCCCTCTCTTTGGACCTGTAAAACCCCCATACCATTTTCTGTGACATCACTGCCAGGAAGTCATTGCAGCTGATTTTTCCTGTCCCTTCCTTATCGATGTCTGAGATCATTTTCTTGATCTCTTCTTTCTTAGGTTCAAACCCCAGGGCCCTCATGGCCACCTGGAAGGACAAATCAAGTTACAAATCCCACAAATTGATCAGTAAAAGCACAGGAGAGGGGGGAAAGGGGGAACTTTCTGCCACACCGTGGTCACACATTCCGTGTCTCCAGGAAAACAGGGGCAGGCTGAGAGTGAGGCTGCTCTGCACGCCCGTCAGGATGCAGAAAACAGGGATACAAACATTCCTGCTCTGGAATAATCCTCCAGCTAATCCAGGAATTTCCTACACACACTCTCACCATCTTAAATCGGTCAACCATAGGGAATTTAAATAAGTTTATTCCTCATTCCAGTGATGAAAACCTTGTTGGGAAAACCTTTTCCTCCTTTGATAAAGGGCCAAGCAGCAGGTTTGAAACCAGATCTCCTCCCTGTGGTCTCAGGGAGCATCCAGGACATCCAAGCAGAGAATGGGAAGGACAAATTCTGGAAGCAAAGTAAGTTCTAATTTATTGATGACTGTTCTTCCCAAAGGGCTGGGGTGGGGAGGGATCAAAAGTGTTTTGCAATGAATAAAAACATGAAAATTAATTATATTGGTGGATTCCACAGCTGGGATCATTTTAATAACAACAACAACAACAAGAATACAACATTAATTATAATTATAATAAAGCATTAAATGCTCAATGAGACAAGAGAGGGGAAACTCCCACCTTTTTAATGTGCACAACCCCTTTCTTTGATGTTTTATGAGAAGGAGTCAGGACAGAAAGTGCAGAATGATCCATGAATTTTGGGCAGCCTGGCCCTAAACACGCTGGATAAGAGCAGTAAAGAGCTGCAATTAAAGAGAAAAATGTGCCTTTTGCCCATCAGGTTTTATGCCGGAGGGAGGAGGGAGAATCCCAGGAAACCCCTGTGCTTTTTAAGGTTATTTGGGTATTTATGGCCCTGTTCCCTTATAACCTCAGCGGCTCTGTGCTTCCAGGGAAACCCCGACCTTCAGCTCCTTGACATCGATGCTGCCGCTGCCGTCGGTGTCGAAGAGCTCGAAGGCCTCGCGGATCTCCCGCTGCTGCTCCTCCGGCAGCTCCAGCTTGGGGCTCCCCTTCCTCCTCTGGGACGCGGCTCCCAGCGACGGCTGCTTAAAGCCGGAGGCCTCGGCACGGTACGACGGAGGGTCAGGGCGGGGGGAACGGGGGTGCCTGGGGGGCTCAGCCCCCTCACAGCCCCTGAGCCCCCTCACAGCCCCTGAGCCCCTCAGCGTTTCCGAGCCCCTTCCCCACCCGCTCACAGCCCCTGAGCCCCCTCAGAGCTCCTGAGCCCGCCCACAGCTCCTGAGCCTCCTCAGAGCTCCTGAGCCCCCTCAGAGCCTCTGAGCCCCCTCAGAGCCCTTGAGCCCACTCAGCATCTCTGAGCCCC
>VWPU01014173.1:222094-293474 GCA_013398955.1 Callaeas wilsoni | reverse complement strand
TTTTATTATATATTTTATTATTATTTCCAGTGCTTTTTTTCGTCCTCATTTCCTCTTCTCCATTTACTACCCCACAATATGTAATGGACACAATTACTAGAGGCTATGTTTATTCTTGAAGTTATTAAGCCTCAATTATTGTTTGCATGATTGTATCTATGGCTTCATAAATTGCCTCAGAAAGGGCTTATTTTTCTTTTTGTACAAAAGTAAAATTTGAAGTTCATTAGCATGAGCTATATTTTGAGGAAGGGAGTTGGTGCCTGTTCTAGATACTTATTTTAAAAAATTTATTTCTATGAATGATAGCTCCAGTTACTGAGAAACTGCTTAGGTCTAATGGCATTTAATATTTAGAAGAGCAAATATAAACCTGAAGTAACATCATTATTGTTATTTAAAATATTGCATATTACATTACTTCCTTTTTTTTTTTTTTTTTTACAGAGGCCATTAACCTCTGAGTTCTCTAGCTCCCATGTTTCTCTTGACAGGTAGCAAGCAGATTGGCTAAGTCAATAGGTGTTCATAGGTGTTTAATTAAGTTTTCTAGCTGTAGTCCACTTCTAAAAAGATTGTTTGTTTTTTTTTTTAAAAAAAAGCTATTAAATTTCAAAGACTAGAACTTCATATTTTCTGAATATAATGGTACCTAGATAGGAAATTATTTTGACATTTGCCATTCTCTTCTTAGTACTTGTAATTAATAAGAGTAGGATCATATACTCTCCTCAGGAAAAAAAAATAATAGTGTCAGGGATTGGTTTAACTCCCTCAAATTAAAAACAGAAATGCATTTTTGTTAGTTCTGAGATATGTAGATAAACATACCAGAAACACAGCAGTTATCCTTGTCAAAAAAACACTTGTCAACTGCTTATACACATGAAAATTATTTTACTCAGATAAAATTATCTCTTTTGTGCCTTTTGAAACTTTATATCATAGAATCACAGAATGGCTTGGGTTGGAAAGGATGTTAAAGATCATCAGGTTCCAACCCCACGGCCATGTGCAGGGATACCTTTCACTAGACCAGGTTGCTCAGAGTCCCATCCAGCCTGGCCTTGAACACTTCCAGAATGGGGCACTGACAATTTCTCTGGGTAACCTGTTCCTGTGCTACACCACCCTCATCATAAAGAATTTCTTTCTAATATTTAATCTAAACCTACTCCTTTTCAATGTGAAACCTTGTCCTGTCCCTATACGCTCCTGTAAAATGTCTCTCTCCATCTACGATGTTGCAGACTCACCTTGAATATTGTGTGCAGTTTTGGTCACAGTAATAGAAGAAAGATGCAAAGCTGCTAGAGAACATCCAGAGGAAGGCAACACAGATGGTGAAGGGCTTTGAGGGGAAGCTGTATAAGAAGTAGCTGAGGTCACTTGGTCTATTCAGCCTGGAGGAGACTGAGGGGGGACTTCACTGAGGTCTTCAATACCCTCACAAGCAGAAGAGGAGGGGCAGGAACTGATCTCTTCTCTCTGGTGACCAGTGACAGTACCCAAGAGAATGGCATGATGAACCTGAGTCAGAGGAGGTTTAGGCTGGATACTAGAAAAAATTTTTCACCCAGAGGGTGGTTGGGCACTGGAACAGGTTTCCCAGAAAAGTGGTCACAGCATCAAGCCTGACAAAGTTCAAGAAGCATTTGGACAATGTTCTTGGGAACGTTGTTGTGCAGGGCCGGGAATTAGACCCAACGATCCTTGTGGGTCCCTTCCAACTCAGCTTGTTCTTTTTTGCAGGCTTTCTTTGGGTACTGGAAGGCCGCAATTAGGCCAGCCTTCTCTTTTCCAAGCTCAATAAACCCAATTCTCTTAGCCTTTCCTCATAGGAGAGGTGCTCCATCCCTCTATTGCATCTACTAAACCAAGCTAGTTACTTAGTGTGAAAATACTTTATTTTTTTTTCACTCAGTAAGGACTTAATTTCAATCAATGCAGCTGTGTAAGAATTATACTCTCTGAGAATTCATTATTCCTTGATAACTAAAAATCCCAGATGAGATTTTTAAGGGGCTGGTAGAAGCCTATAAAGGATAATTACTTAATTTATTAATGAAAGTCATCAAACTTTTGGATAGATTGTGTGGCATATGGCAGAACTACCACTGGAACGCTGTTTCTAGATGAAAAATAGGAAAATTAACATAACCAGAGCAACTTATCATAAGCTGAAATGAGGGAAAAGTCCTACAAGCATTCCACACTCTTTCAGAAATTGACTTGTGATATTTATTGATCCATAAATACTGTTAGCTATGTCTAAATCAAAAAGCGTCATCTGGCTTTCCTTGCTTGTTTGCTGCGACAGCAGTGTTTATTGCATCTTTCTGCACTGTTTCCTTCCTTCCTACTGTTATCCTCTGCTTCATCTCTTCCCTGTGGCCAAATATTACATTTTTCATGATAGGATCTCAAAATTTCAGCTTTACAGAAATATGTTTACCACTAGATGCAATTTTTATACAATCATAAGTTTTTGCTTTTTAAACGTGAAATTTTGATAATTCATAAGATTAAGAATAAATTCAGTGGAAGATTGCATTGGCATCAGTGTTGTAAGGTGGGTCAGATGAATAACATATACAAAGACTTATGTCTGTTTAAACTATTAACACTATGATTGTAATTGCAATAAATAATAGAAATCTCTTTAATATTAAAAATCTTTATTCACAGATTTTTGTGGAATGATTTTGCACTGATATCTATCTAGTGCCTCCAAATCAGAAGTCTGAAATCTGTATAGAAGCATAAAAAAATCAAGAACAAATGTGCATGTAACTATAGTCATAGGAAAAAGAGTACAGATATCACTGACTAAGCCACTGAATCTAGTCATACTTCACAGTTCCAGAGTCCACTCTTCTCACACAAAGCCAGCCACACCCTGGACTGCATCCAAACTAGCATGGCCAGCAAGTCGAGGGATGTGATTCTGACCCCTACTCTGCTCTTGTGAGACCCCACCTGGAGTGCTGTGCCCAACTTTGGGATGCCCAACATAAAGATGAGGACCTGTTGGAGCAAGTCCAGAGAAAGGCAACAAAAATAATCAGAGGGCTGGAACACCTTTCCTTTGAGGACAGAGGTTGAAGACAGATCCAGAGATCTGGAGTTCTCCAGCCTGGAGGTTAGGAGGCTCCAGGAAGACCTTGTACCTGAAGGGGGCAACAGGAAAGGTGAAGAGGGAATTTATGGACTGACAGGTCAAGGGGGAAATGGCTTCAAAACTGAAAGAGGATAGTTTTAGCTTAGATACTAGAAATAGATTCTTTAAGGTGAGGATGGTGAGGCACTGGAACAGGTCCTGGAGAAGTTGTGGATGCCCCAGTGCCTCATCTCTGGAGGTGTCCAAAAACAGATCGGATGGGGCTATGAGCAACCTGGTCCATTGGAACATGTCCTTGCCCATGACAGGAGTATTGGAACTAGATGATTTTTAAGTCCAACCCAAACCATTAAATAATTCTCTGGTAATTCCTCCAAAAACTATATTTCAGAAGGAACAGTGAAGGTTGTATAGATTTTAAGGGAGAGTAAAGTCAGCATAAACAAAGCTCATAGCTAATAAAATATCAGAGGACATAAATTTTTGTTTCCAACTATTATTTATACCATTGAATATGGCAGAGAGGATTTTCACTGTTATTCTCTGAAACAATGGGTTTTTGCATTTCATGGTGCATCATGCAACCAATTAATTTCATGTTGTCTTTGTGATGTTCTTCATTGTATTTGTAATCAGTGGGGAAAAAAAAACGTTCCCCTTAATTTGTTATAGCAATTATCTTACCAAGAGAAATAAAATGACCGGTAAAGAGAAATCAACACAAAAGGGGTGTGAAGCATCTGTGTACAGTATATTTGTGTTCTTCTATAAGTTAGAGTCCCATTAGATACAGACAGCATCTTGACAGCATCCATCTCTGTTCCTTAAAGGAAAAGTGTAAGCAATGAATCGATATTCCAAAGCAAAGGAAGGCTGTTACACATTAGAACATTTCACAGCATGGAAGATGATTAACAGCATGTTAGGTAATGATGTAAGTGCCATAAATTAGTTTATATTGTATAATGTAAATACTCAGCACAACTGATGTCTGAACAAAGAAATCAAGATTGAAAATAAGAGTTTGGACCAAATCCAGTGTGCTTTCCAATTATTTGGTTTTGGTTTTTTTTGATGAGTAAGTCCAGAATAATTTCTTGCATGTGTATATAAAATATATAATGCATAAATATATTTTTATATGTATATATATACTTTTTTCTAATCCAAGTCTCTCACTCTCCCTGAAAATTTCCTCTTCCTTTCTGCAGATGAATAAAATTTATATTTATTTTTACCATTTTTTAAGTACAAGCCTTGAAAACTAATTTTGATTAAATTCTACCAGGTTTATCCTTATAATCTGAATAATTAAAAAATAAAAATATAGTATATGTAAATGCTTTCTGTAAATGTATGTTCATAAGTAGCACTGAATGAAGTCAAAAGCTCAGAAAATAATTCTTGAAATAATGCACGATTAAGCTACTGACCATACTGAAACCAAGGATTCTAACATGGTTTAGCTATCGTACGGGATAATGAAAACACTTACAGAAAAATGGCATAATTGCATAATGTAAAAAAATGGAAAAAAGTTCTGTTCATAATTCAAATACTATTTAATAGGTGTTAGGAGGACGTGTCTATAATTGCTCACTCTGAGGGTTTTGGAATGTTTTTTTTCAGATGAGTGAGACTATAGAACTGGTAGAGACTCCAGCTAGATGCATTTCTGGCGTGAAATACTTTTGTTACACTTCTCTTGAGATTTAGTCATATAAATTTGCACCTCAAAGGGTGACAGGCTCGTATGCATTGACACTGTATATAAAAAACAGTCTAGCAGACTTACAAATATGGTACCAATGTGCAACAGCAACAAATGTGCAACCACGGAAAATTTCTGGTTATGACAGTGGCTGCCGAATTAATTTTTTGGTGTCTATATAGAATTTCTTCTCAGTTTGGTAGCCTGCAAATTCCTTTGGCTTGAGCATGTTTTGCAGGAGTTTTTAAAGAGGGTCATAAGCCTTTTTCAATATTGTTCACAAGAAGTGCTGGAAAGGAATGGCTATTTTCTGAGCAATTCTCAGACACATCTGTATTAAGGGCCTCCAAGTAATCTGTGTTTCCATGCCCAAGAATTTAATGTTAAAACAAGGAAATTCCACATTTGAATAACATAACATTAATGAAAGAAAGTTATTTGCTGTGACAAAGCTCATACAAATCTATTATTTGCCTCAATATAATGGTCCAGTGTTCTAAACTCTTGAAACATTCTGCCTCTAGAAATATAGAAACTAATTCCAGTTCCTTCAAATCCTGATTCTAACCCTGGAACTGTGAATTCTCTTACATCTTGCAAGACCACAAAACACTGATTATAAACAACATAAGTCATTTCAGTGACTCAAATGGATATTACAAAGCAAAGGTTATAACTACCTGCAAAAACAAAAGATGGCCTCTGGTATAGCTATTGCCACTTTCAAAATGACGCTGACATTTTTTCTCAACTTGCTACAATATTTTTTAAAACTATGCTTTTCTTCATTGAATATGTCACTTTAGGGAAAAAAACTGAACTATGCTGCTACTTCATATATTTTATTCTGCCCTCTGTGTACAAAGCAGCTTTATTTGTAAAGTTGCTTAAGAAAAAAAAAATGTAAAGAAATTATTCTCCTTAGCATAAATTTTAAGTCAATCTTTCAAACACAAAATAGTCACCGTGTGTTAAATTTCACCAGAGATGTAGGAATAGATTAAGAAAAGGTCATTCAATAAAAATATGACACTCATACTAATAGAACAAGAGAAATGAGATGGCAGGAGACAACCAACATTACAATGAGAACAACTCAAACACAGAGAAAGAAAACATATATTCATGTGATGGAAACCCAACTTGCACATGAGTATAGGGCTTGACAAGGTCAGCAGTGACCAAAATTACTTTAAAAAATAGAAATCTGTCCAAACATACAAACCTGAACTCTATCAACATAGCTATAGTACTTCTGAATAGAAGAATAAAATCCATTTGCAATTTGGTTAAGAAAACAGTAATTTCTGTTTTCAACATCCTTATACTGGTGCTGCTCCAAAACCATGTTCAGATCCTTTCGCTGAGAAACCTTCATGAGGTCAATCCAGAGATCTGATCTCATCAGGGGCTGTGCAGTTTCACATAGGAAGAGAAAGAGCTTTTTCAATAAAATAAAGATTCCAAGAACGGCTAGGTAAACAAATTTAAATAACTTTAACATTCACTTGGATGCAAATAAGACACCAAATATTCAGAGTAATTCAAGAAATCCAATAACATTTGTAACAAGCTCAGTAGGTGACTCATTGTACACTTCCTGGAGTTTCCAAATCCTCTCATTTTTCATTATTTAAATCAAGGAATGTGTTTATCTTTATTCCTCACTCTCTTCTACCTATTCCATCATATTCTTCTTCTATCATCTAGAGCATTAGGCAGGTTGGTTTTTTTTCTTTTTACTTCTTTCTTGCTCCTTCTCTCTTACACTCTCTCTTTTTCTAGATAGATAATTTGGTTACATTTTATTAGTGCTTGTTGAATTAAACTCTGCTCTTGTCCTTCTGGTAGAATACAAAGAGGTCATTCTTTGTAAAGAGTACAAATGAATAAAGCTTAATTCTCAGACTATTACTTCCTAATAGCCTGTTGCAGTGTTATAAATGGGTTTTTTTGACTATGGCACAGGAAGAAAGAATAAATTAATAAAACCTAGGACTCAGTGAAGTTTTTCTACAGTGAAGACAAAATAAACAGCAAAATGCTTAGACCTGTGAAAAAAGAATTATTGATAAAAGTTTTTCAGAGATCCCTTAGAAACAGTATTTGCCTTTTTGAGGTCGTTGCTTGTAACAAAAACACTCCTCAGTTGTGAGAAGCAACAGGGCTTGGAATCATCCCTGCTAAATGAGTTTGCATACCCTCCAACACAAATTAGCTCCCTTAATTTTAAATCTCCTTTCCCCATAATCAGGAAATATCATGATATCAAATTTCCTTTTATATAGCTTTTACTTTCTTTTTATTTTGATGTCATAAATGCTTTATAAAACAGTATGAAAAAGGCAACAAAGCTGAATGCCATCATATCTGGGGGGTAGTTCCTGTTTGTATCATTTACTGCCATGGAAAGTCTGTTCTTTTTCTGGCTTTGGAAGACTTTTTTAATGAGTGTTTTATGATGTTTCTGTTTACACAGTATTTTTACAACGGTTGCAAATAGACACAAATATCATAAATTACAGGAAAAATCCTCCTCAGCTTCCTTCAGGCTTAATATGAAACAGTTACTAAAAGAGGAAATGTGTAAGCGCTGCTAAAGCCTGTTTGATGAATTCCACATGTAGATTCAAGTTGAGATCTCAAGTCATTAGAAAAATATGAAATTCTAAACCCTATATTCATATCTTATTTAAAAAATAAATAAAATCCATCTATAATTATTAACATATTCTCATTCATTAATCTGGATAATAATTTTCTAGGAAAACTTTGATACTACCAGAATTTCGTGATACATGGGGATTTAAAAATAACCTGCTGATTTCTTTGGTCCATAGTACCTGAATATTCTTACTTGGGAGCATGATAAGGCCACGAACAGTACTCCTGAAGAACGGAGAGGCCTAGACCTCATGCAGGTAGAAACACATCTCATATTCACTAGCTGCGTTTAATAATTTTATGTCCAGGTAAATGTTCACATAAAAACATTGATTCATCTATAATTGAAAAGATAACTAGATAACAATCAGTAAATGTTGCTGAATTAGATCGTACTGGAGGAAATAGAAGATAATGCATCAAAGAGCATTGAAATGCTGATCTCAGATGAGCGCTGCCCAGAAACTGCTCAGAAAGCAAGACGAAAAGTCCTTACAGGAAAAGGATTCAATACTTCAAGTAGTTTCATTGCAGCTCCTTTGAAGCTATTAATCACTCTCTGTTCATACAAATGGCCTAACAAAGCATATTTTTGCAATATGTTTGTAACATGAGGGTTTTTTTCAAAATTCTGTTATTAGCACAGTTTTCCTCCTTATGTTCGTCAATTACTTTTCCAATGTGATTGAGAAAACAGCTCTGTGGAAATGCAATCTTTTATTTCTAATATTCAAACTCTTGTTGCTGAACAAGGATTTGTTCAAGCTCAGCTGAAAATCCCAGCTGTGATCCATAGAGCAATTCCAAATCAGGAAGTCCTTCCTATTTCTGTTATTTGATAAATACAAAAGTCTTTAAAAAGATAGCTTTTTTGTGGCATATTCTCTTTCCCAAAGATTCAGTACCTATGAGCACTATAGTTGTAATACCTTCTGCCAAGTATAACTTGTCCCTGAAATATTCAGTCTCAATTAATCTTGAGTCCCAAAATCTCAATAGTTTTTACCACTTAAATCTGAAACATCTTATGCACACCCATCCTGTATCTTTGCTAGCCACTAGAATTCAATCATTGTTGCTGTGGGCAGGGAATAGACATGAAATTCTAATCATCTTGTCTCCTTAGTAATCCTTTAAGTTTCTATATCAGGAGCTCTACAACTGTCCCAACAGAAGCGTGTGATCAGAGAGGTGAGATTGTCCATGGCAGAATTGTCGTGGTGCAGAACGGGATAGGAAGTTAAAAGTCATTGACTAGCATAGCCACAACTATGTCAAAGAGCACTCATCATGCAGTTTCATTCATCTCAGAGCAAGCGGCTTTAATGCATTTGTCAGTGCATCTTTTCTTCCTGCCAGCTACAACCTTTACTTCTTTGATCTCTGTCCATGGAAGACTTAGTTTTACAAAATAAATGCCCAGATTCAATTCATTACTTTGATAGAAAATTCAGCCATAAATCTGCAGAAAATTCATAATGAGTTGACTAACAAGCTTACCAACAAATTAGGTGTATGCGTATTTATTGATCAGTGGAAGACTTCTGTAAGTGAAGTCACTTGGAAAGTGTTATTCTCTGCTTGTCAATGATGTAATTTTTAATTTTGAAGCATTTCTAGGGTTTGACTCCTTTTACTTATTGGTCCTGTATAGGCATCTCAATTTCACTGTGGTAATATAAAACCTCTAGAAGACAGTCTAATACAAATCCTCCATTGCTCTTCTATGATTGAGAAGCTGAATTAGGTATTTTTACAGTTTGCACATAGCGCATGTCTTCAGAAAAAAACATGGTTAGCCTTTGCATAAAAGATGTGCCCCACCACTTGAAACTTTAACATTCTGATCAATAAAACACACTAATAATTCAAGAGAGTCACAAAAAACTGTTCATTCAAAAGACTGCAGGCAGTGAGTGCTTAAGCAGAGAATGGAAAAAAGGTTCAGACTGACAAAGATTTAACTTTTTTAAAAACACATGTATATTGGGACAGGTGTATTCCTAGAATAGAAGTAATTGAATTTCATGACATGTTAAATATGAGATGAATGGGTTAACTACGAGTACAGAACTTTTCATTCAAGTTCTGAAGGCTTTAAAACCTTAAGCTTTATAACTAAGTAACTTGAAAGAGTATTGCATTATTGATGCTTTCACACTATGATTGCAAAATTTCCACAACATGGTATCTGTTGTAATGTAGCTATTTGGTGACTCATTGGCCTAGAACTCCTTATTTCAAACAACTTTCATTTACTTCCTTCTTACAATTACATGGCAGTTTGCAATTTCAGAGAATTGTCTGAAACTTAATTGTCAGCAGACTGAACAGTCTTCTCTTTTGAACTACTTATTCATGTCTGAGGGTTATTCGTAAGGCACTGTATGACAGACTTGTATTTTTAAAGCCTATGACAAATATTGGGATTACAGAAAGTAGACTGGGAAATCCAGGACAAAATTTGAATGCCTTTATTTAGAAATGAACAAATAGCTACTCTAGGAGTCATTCAAAGAACAACTGAAACCTCCAAACCCTTCTCACTAGTTTGGTCCAAAACTACAAAAGAAGTAAAAAAAAAAAAGAAAAAGAAATTAAAATAAAAATCAAAACCAACCTACAAACCAATAATAAAAGAGCCAAAACCTCACTCACCCAAATAACAAGAAAACCAGAAGTAAAAGCATCCTTTTAACTATTTTCCTTTAGTGTAAGAGAACTTCTTTAACTGTTGTACAGCTTACATACGCCATCATTAGCAGGATAGTTGCACCTACAACTACTGTAAATAATGTAACAGATTTGCCTTCCTGCAGTATATTCAGTATATTCACATCAGTTTGTTTTCCTTCTGAACACGAGAAACATTTCTTGCACTGCAAAAGTCATTAATACTTCAGCATACATTAACGTCCATTACTCACGTTCCTGACTGTTTCCATGAGATAGACCAGTATCCAATTCTAAATCATATAGAAAAGGCAAGAAAAGAAGAAAAGAAATTTGTAACTAAATGCCTCATATGTCAATGAAGTAAAGTCTGCACGTTAATTTGTTTATGGAAAACAAGGCTTTGCCTAGAGGCAAATTTCAGTTTGTGTCTTGTTTCAGTGCACAGTTATGTTTTTGCTTTATCACTGTATGAATTACCATTATAAACTACTGTATATTTGATGTTTGCCTATGGCTATCCAGAGGTTTCTGCTAATGGAAGGCTGAACAGCATTAGGACTACATTAGAAATGGCATGTTTTATTTAGGGACTACGTTGGTAACTTAGTACCATATTTCCTTTTACAATTTGCTTACCCTAATTCTCAAAACATTTCCTTCTTTTGCAAAAGTGCAGCTGTTACAAAAGCCTACAGATGGGGCAGAACAGGCCCTACTAAGAATACCACACCTTCATTGTTGACTCATTGATAGCTTTTGCAACTTTTTTTTATGTAGTCCAATTTATTTCTTTGGTCCCAAAAGTTTCAAATATCAACTGCAAGACTGTATGACTTGTGAATAGACAAAGTATTCTCAAATGAGCAGAATTCCTCAGATCTCTTAATTTTAACGACCAAGGACATTCAAATGACAAAGACAGAAGTAAGCCTTTGGAAAACAACTTCTTATGTGACCTGCTTGAAACTAAGTTACATAACTGAAGGAAAGAATATATTTTCTGGAATTCAAAACGTTCTTAGGTTGTTTGGGGTTTTTTTTTGTTTGGAGTTTTACATTTGTTTGTTTGTTTGTTTGGGGGGGTTTTGAGTCATAAATACTTTCAGTTGAGTTCAGAGCCCCTATATGAACTCCTATCTGACACAGTTACTAGGATTAAATATTTATTCTTCAACAGACACTATAATTGAAGTCTATATCGGCCTGGATGCTCTATAGTTATAAGAGGCAACTTCATCCTTTTTGCAAACTGACTCTAGTTTGATTTTTGACTCAATGATTTTTAATCTGATAGCCTATGAAAGTTATGACAAAGCAAGTTTTTAAATTTGAATGCTTGCTGGCAAAAGTTTGGATATCTACCCACTGCCAGAAACTTTACTGATGTATTAACATTGGCCTTGATACAAAGTGACTTCTTAAGGAAAAAATTAATACTAAATACATTTTTGCCTAAACAGTGAAAAGATAAACTTAATAAAACTATGAACTCATTGGCACGAGATACACTTTTTTATGGCTTGAGATCAATGGCAAGATGTGGAGGAATGTCAGGAAGCATTCCTTAATTAAACACAATTAACTACTTGAAAATTGCTGAAACTTCCTCTTGTTTGCATGATTTAAAGATGAATTATACAAATCTCTAGGAAGCATACTTTTTGGAGTAATCTGGTCTATGATAAAACAAAAAAGGAGGGCAGGATCAAGTAATATCATAGTTATAAGATATTAAACATCACATAATTTTGCTAGAAATGGAGGCAAAAACCCCAACAAATCCACAGACAAAACCTAACCATTCATGCTAGAAAAACTTCACATTAGATGTTAGCTGCACATACAAAGAATCACAATTTTGGCACTTCAGATAAAGTTAATGTAACAAATGGAAACATAAATAACAGAACTGTGCTTATTTTTTATTAAAACTCTCATTTTCATTTCCACTTCCCAACTATCACTAATGTGAAACTACGCTATGCAGTGGAAGTCCAGCACTCTCAGATTATTATCAGGCCAAAATTATCTTCTGCTAGTACATGCTGCTATAGTATGCTTTAAAAATCAATAGCTGCCAGCAAAAATTTGCTGCACATTAAGTTAATGACCTACTTGTGTAAGCTGTACAGTATATACGACAGTGTTCTATCAAAGACAAAATTGAACTTTTGCTACAAATATAAAGACAAGAGTCATTCACCTCCATAAAGCAAGGACACATTTAATTGGCAGAGGGTATAGATTTCTTTCCTCATCACACATTATGTAATAATTATAATATATTGTCTTCATCACTATGTTGGTTTGAATCCACTGCAAAAAAATGATAATATACCACTGGAATGAAGAGATTGGTGTACAATCTGAGACCACGATAAAAGATGGAGTATTTCAACCAGTTATTTGCTTTGTATTCAACTGCTGTAACATAAATCAGA
Organism: Callaeas wilsoni; assembly: GCA_013398955.1. Lineage (NCBI taxonomy): Eukaryota > Metazoa > Chordata > Aves > Passeriformes > Callaeidae > Callaeas > Callaeas wilsoni. Next base: position 280,861 of record VWPU01014173.1, on the reverse strand, counting down.
GAAATAATAAGCTAGGTGATGTGGGATTTTACAGTAAAGAATATTATACGTGCAAGTAAGGATAGGGTTTTTTTCCAGTTTATGAGTCAAGAACAAAGCCAAAGTGGAATGTCACTTATATTTATATATTTTTCTAAAAGCATAAAATATATGTGCTTACAATACTATTACATGGATATGAGAAATGTGTGATGTGCAGCAGAGATACCCTTCAACCTGAGAGCTCTAAAGATCAAGGTCTTGGTCTAGGTGATATGGGAGGCAGCTTTGCTGACTGCACTTTTGAGGAGATAATGTGCTACATAAATAGGTCGTGGGCCAATATGCTAATATCTACACAGATCCTATACAGTGTATTTGAGATTAAAAAAAGAAGGAAATATTGTTGTCAGAAAGGTAGCTCAAAGAACACCGCACCATGTTTCCTGTATACATATATAGGCTCCCTCAGGGAAAAAGAGCACGGGCTCAGACAGGAGAACATGAGAAACGTACACCAAACAAGCACAAGCATCAGCAACCCAGGAGCAGGTCATCTGCTGAGTGACACTAAGATTTTACAATGCGTAAGCACAGATTCTACCTCTGTGGTAGAAATCCCAATTTCCATGTTCTTTCCTCCTTATTGTCATCTTTGACTACACCTGGCTCAGGGTTAAAAGGGCTGACCACCTGAAAAGTGATTAAATTTTAGAACACTTCAAGAATGGGCAAAAGTTAAGAGAAGTGGATGTATAAAATGAAAAAGGAAACATCCAACAGTAGCATGACTATCCCATTTTCTGAGTTGCTTTCAGTTACTCCGTTATCTGAAAATTCAGCAGAAATGCTCAGAAAATTCGTCGTTTTCTTTCTTGTTAGAAAATACATATTTACTATAATTTTTTCAAGTGTACCATTTTCAGTTACTCTTTGTCGCACCAAAATCCAAAATAAATATTTAGTAAAAGATGAAAAATTCAGTAATGATTCTTCTCTGTTCTTTAGCTTCACTGTTTCATTATTATACAAGAGATTTAGGATTGTCTTACTAGTTGAATAAGAAAAAAATCTAAAGAATTTCCAAAATGAAGAATAAAAAAGATTTGTCATAGTGCTATTATTAAACTTTTATTCTTTAAAGGATGTACAGAATAATTTCTACAGGCAATTTCAATTTTAAACATTTTCTCAAGTATCTCATGAGAGTAAGTAAAATTTAAGTTGTGCTGCTCACAGTTATGGAGTATACGCTTTTTTTCCCTAATGCAAATAGTCAAGACTGTTTTTTCCTTTGTGCTACTTCACATTTCTTTGCAAATTGCTTCCAGCAGTTTTTCTCCAATAGCTATTACTGCTAGGTATTGTCTTTACTTTTTGGTGTGTAATTTTATTGACAAAAGTATTGGCAATTATGAAAATAGGAAAGATATGTGCACTAAAAAGTCAAACTAAATGAGTCAGTGTGCTTGCTGAGTAATTGATAGGATTATTTTCCTTATTTATTTCCTCTTTCTTGTCTTGGTTCATGATTTAGACAATCAATAGAAAGCACTTTTGCAGCTTTGCTTAGAGAAGAACAGCTTACTGCAAAAAAAAAGATTTTGTAAAAAATTTATATGTACCTGTGCACATAAGAATAAAAGAAACGCAATGCTGAGCAAGTTCCATGAGCAGATTTGCTTTGAAACTGCAAGTCAAACCATAAATGCACAGATGTTTGAAGGATACATCTGTGACAATTTGAAAGACCAATGATTTATATATTTTCATTTTATATCACTCTTTATGATGGGAACAGAGTGAGGTGAACTGTTCTGTAAGTAATAAGTTATGAGATGTTGAAACATATGCTGAAAAGCTCAGTATCTTGAATTCCAAACTCAGTTATTCTGGCTTATTCTTTACAGCTGGGCTCATGTAACTTCTGTTTAATATATTTTGCATTATCAAATATTATTATTAAACCCATAAGAAGATATTCAGAAACAAAATCTTTTACAATTTCTCTATAAAGACAGAAACAAAGCTGCACAAACTTTCTTAGCTCTATTTCAAGGAAACCTGGTGACATAAGGAAATATTAAGTGCTAGTGAAAGCAAGAACTGGCTAAGAAGGTTTTTCACAGAAATATGTAGAAGTTTGCACACATCCAGAATCTTCAGAACTTTAAAATCTTCACATGAACAGACTTTATATTGCACATGATGCCAAGCCAGATGATTGCAGTGTCAAAAGAGTTTCCAGTAGCATTAGAATATTTTAATTTTCTGGTAGACCAATAAGTTGGTGTACAATAACCATGTTGCCAAACTTGTGTCATTACTTTGATGTAAAAACAAGAATAAATTATATAACCTGTTTCATTAGAATGACCAGCTGTTTCTGTCTTCTATTACTGAACATGAACATTTTTCTTTCCACTTTTCTTTCCTTTCTTTTTTTTTGCCAGTAATTTCTCCTTTTTTCTTTGCAAACCCCAGACTTACACTCTGCTTCAGTAGTGATCATTTATCTGTAAAAACAAAGAATAAGCCTTTGCAAATTATTTTTTTTTATCTTTGACATTTCATGTTAATTTTACGAATATAACTTTAATAAATTAATGGAAACTAGAATTCTTTCTTTTTTCTAATTGATTAATACATGTATATTCCCTCAACTATAAGCACAATAAACATGGAACAGGACAAGCCGTCTGCTAAATATCCAGTAGGATAACTCCAAGACCAGTCATGTCTGGTAAATACTTAAAATTCTATACTTAGGAAACTCTTTCAGCTCACTGCAGTAAGGACAATTCCCAGAGTGGGATGTGTTGCCCATCAAAATAGGAGAAAGCACCATAAAACCACAAAAAATAGTTAAACTTGACTTAGAGGCATTTTGCAGTATGTTTGATGTCCTCCCCAGAAATTATACTGTATTTTGAAAGTTTGCCAGCAAATAACACAGTCTTTCAACTGAAACCAACCATATCAGTTCTTCCCAAGCCTATTGTTCTCCAAGGAGAACAAAGATTGGTTCCCACAGGAGAGGCAAACTTTCACGAATAGGAGAAGCAAAGCGTGACTGTGATGTTTTTTGTTTTGATAAAGTGCAATATCTATTCACAGGTTTCACTCCATAATCTGTGGAGATATGATCCTCTAAAAGGACTTCTCCATTTAAAAGGAAAACAAAATTAGTGTATGGTTTAAGGAGTATGAAACACTGATGGTTCACAGAGATCTTTCCATAAGATTCCTAAGGTGACCTGCCTGGTGGATGCAGGAAAGGCTGTGGATGCTGTCTACCTAGACTTCAGCAAAGCCTTTGACTCCCTCTCCCACAGCATCCTCCTGGAAAAGCTGGAAGCCCACGGCCTGGACAGGTGTACTCTTTGCTGGGTTAAGAACTAGCTGGATGGCTGGGCCCAGAGAGTGGTGGTGAATGGAGCTGCATCCAGTTGGCAGCCGGTCACCAGTGGGCTCCCCCAGGGGTCAGTGCTGGGGCCAGTCCTGTCTAATATCTCCACTGATGATCTGGATGAGGGGATCAAGTCCACAATCAGTAAATTTGCAGATGACACCAAGCTGGGAGTATGTGTTGATCTACTGGAGGACAGGAGGACTCTGCAAAGGGACCTGGACAGGCTGGATAGATGTCCAACAACATGAAGTTTAACAAGTCCAAGTGCTGAGTCCTGCACTTTGGCCACAACAACCCCCTGCAGCGCTACAGGCTGGGGACAGAGTGGCTGGACAGTGCCCAGGTGGGAAGGAACTGGGGGTATTGGTCGATAACCGACTGAACATGAGCCAGCAGTGTGCTCAGGTGGCCAAAAAGGCCGATGGCATGCTGGTCTGGATCAGGAATAGTGTGGCCAGCAGGACCAGGGAAGTCATTCTTCCCCTGTACTCAGCATTGGTGAGGCTGCACCTTGAGTGCTGTGTCCAGTTCTGGGCTCCTCAGGTTAGGAAGGACACTGAGACGCCTGAACGAGTCCAGAGGAGGGCAACAAGGCTGGTGAAGGGCTTGGAACACAAGCCCTGTGAAGATCGGCTGAGGCAGCTGGGGTTGTTTAGCCTGGCGAAAAGGAGGCTCAGGGGTGACCTTATCACTCTCTACAACTGCCTGAAAGGTGGTTGTAGCCAGGTGGGGGTCGGTCTCTTCTCTGACAGAACAAGGGGACACCGCATCAAACTGCACCAAGGGGAGTTTAGGTTAGATGTTAGAAAGAAATTCTTCGCGGAAAGAGTGACTGCACGCTGGAATCATCTGCCCAGGGAGGTGGTGGAGTTGCTGCCCCTGGACGTGTTTAAAAACAGACTGGATGTGGCACTCAGTGCCATGGTTTAGTTGATGAGGAGGGGTTAGGTCATAGGTTGTACTTCATAATCTCAAAAGGTCTTTTCCAACCTGGCTCATTCTGTGATTCTGTGATAAGTGGATGGTGTCCAAGTGTCACCAAGTGTGGCATATTAATTCTATGGGAATTAAATGTACTAAAATGGGACAAAAGCAGGAACAGAGTGGTGGGTGATGCTGGAAGCACAAAGAGACCTTTGAAGATTGAATTTGACATGATGGGGAAAGGAATTCAGTGAAAAAAATACAAAGATCAGAGTGATGGTCTCAGTGCAATCAACAAAGATAATTTGACTGCAGCTTCCCTTTAGGTTCTTGAAGAAAAGTTAATATAAGACGAAAGAACTACCTCAGTGGGATGAAACAGAATATTCTGGGGATTCTTGGGGAGAATGAAAAACAGATATCAATATGGCTTTGACAAACTGGTCAAGAGAAGTGTGAAAGATGGGCAGAAAAATTCTTTGCTGTAGACAGAAACAACGATGAGAAAACCACTATTAACTGTTTCTCACATGTAAAAGCATTATTTGAATCAGGTTCTAAGTGACAGTTATAAATATGCTAAGCTAAAAATAAAATCTCTACAAAAGAAAAAGTAATTAAGTGACGCATTTGAACAGAAAGTCTCAAGATTATGGGTTATTATATTCCCCTTAGAGATGAAATAGCAGAACTGGATTCATGGTAATTTCTATTGCTAATTCTTCAGCTAGTCATAACATTTAAGCAAAAAGGGAGGAAAAGAGCATTAGTGGACTCAGTGTCATAAAATGTAATATGAAAGTGACAAAAGCATAACACTCTTGTTCATAAGTTCATTTATCATATTTATTTTTTAAAAAAAGAAAGCAAAACTTCCTCAGCAATTGCCAAAATATGACACTCTAACTGATACCTCTCAGTTTGACTAGAAACATAAAATGTGAATTTAACTAAGTTTGGGTAAGTTTTTGTTCAAATATTGATTTGAAGATAAAGAGATAAGGTAGATCCTTTGCCTCAAAGAACATCTTAAACATGTGAGGTGGTGTGAGGGACAAAGAAAAGCTTTAATGTGGACTGCTGAAAGAAGGACAAAAAGGTCAACACTTGAAAAGAGAAGACAGCACGTAGGGCAAAATAGGTGAATATAAGCTCATTTTACTAATCCACATGACGAGGGTAAGACCTGGGGAGAACTCAGTCCTCTTCAGATTGCACAGGACATAGATAAAACTTCCATGCTTTTCAAAATTCCTCAGCAAAGTGAGGTATGAAAAGCGCTACAGAAGAAAAAGATAATTACTCTGACCAGTAATCAAGAACATCAAGATTTTGGGCCAGTTCTGTCGATGTGATTTTTAGAAGTGATTTTATTTTGAAGTGGCTCAAGAAGGACTATTTCTTCTTTTCTTAAGAATAGTGATATTTGTTTTTAGAAAAGACAATTAAATTAAATGAAATAAAACTCTGTTACAAAAGTAATTGCAATTACCAGTAAAATTTTGCTCCCACAGAAGACTAAGAACAATCATGGGGTGCTCATAAAACTAATACTTTATATTCTAATTGTCCTAATGACAAATGAAAAACTTTGCATCTCACACCTCTGCTGATAACAACCTAAATTCCAATGTAAGGCTCTCACTCATTTCCCTGGAATTTATATATTATTGTCAAGATTCATCAGTCCCAGCTGATTAAATGGCTCTCTCTGTAGTGGAATAATCTGTTTTCAGTAGGACTGACGACATCTGATTATTCACCAAATAAAACTCTCAATTGAACCCAGGCAACTATCAAATTTTGGTCCAATATCTATATATATTATTAAGCTACAATATTAAATGAGCTTAGCTTTCTATATTTTTCCAGCAGAAGAGTTAAAAGATAAATTTTGGCATTAGCTTTACCTATTGGTCTCTTTATACAAATAGATTTGAGGAGAAAAATCTTTCTGTGCAAGATGAACCTGAAGTGAAAGTTTAGACACATGAAAAATATTAAGAGAGCTGGAGAAATGGTGAAGGAAAATCAAAATGTGATATCTGCAAATTTATACAAGTAAGTGGATGGAGAAAGACATTTAACAAGCTGCCCCAATACAGAGTGGAAACCATTCAAGCTTGTTGCTGACTCTAATGTAAATCCTTCCACTGCGACCAGACTGACTGCTTTAAGAAAGTAATCTCCTGCTGCCACAGAAACTTGATTAAAGAGACCGAAACACAAATAAGGAGCAATGCCTTGTGGTCCTCCCCTAAAGGGAAGCCTGGAGGGAAAGGAAGCTTAGAAACTGTGGAGCAGGTTGGTGCTAAACAGTCTGATTGCATTCTGGAACTTGCCAAGAATGTGTTGACCAGTCCGCCACAGCTTTTCGTAATCACAATGTCTCTATGTAATCTAGGTGATTTAATTCCACGTCTAGTTTTATTTCCCTACAAAACTAAAAAAAAGGTTTTTTTCTAACTCAGGAGCTACAAATGTATGCCAGCTAAGAACATTCTTAGCATGCATTGCAGAGCATCTTGAATCTTAAATGCAAAATATAAAATTCCAATTCTGACTCTGTCTCTTGATTGGAATTTTTTTATTATCATTATCTGAAACTCTACCACTTGAACAGGAAAAGGAATATGATTTTTCAAACAGAAGAATTATTGAGTCATTCATGGAAATGTATCCATTTTGGTTAGAATCAAAATGAAAAAAAAAATTCTTTTCTCTTTGAAGAAGCGTCTCCTTCTACATAAGAACCACGTAGCACTCTATGAACATTAAAAATTACAACAGCAACTTCCCTTTTCAAGCTACAAACTCTAATCACGTAATTTCTCAGATGATAAATCCAGAAACTAGATTCCAAACCATAGACCAATCTACTGGCATGTTTCTGTTGACTGGAACTTAAGACAGGTGGAACCAGGGTAAATTTAAGAGAGAGGAAGGGAAGATTCAGCTCAGAGAAAGTCATCAGAACACCTTTCCACTAAGAAACATATTCTTGTACGCCAATCCTATCTCCCAAGACATGACAGAACTGTCCTGATTTTACAAAAAAACTGCAAGGTATATATATACGTGTACATACATATATACATATATATACATATATATATAAGCTCCAGCTATTTATTTAAAATGTAGATATGTACAGTGTCATATCATAACCTAAATTAATGGAGATTATAGCTTACCAAACATATACTCCAATATCTATTGGAGGGAAAACATAGCAGGGCACAAGCAATCCCGAGGATTCCTGAAATGTTTTGATGGTAACTTCCTTCTCCAAGTCACAGAGGATCCAAAGAGAGGAGGTGCTATGCTGGACCTTGTTCTCAGAAACAAGGAGGGCCTAGTGGGGAATGGGCAGCCTGGGCTGCAGTGACCATGAAATCATGGAATTTGAGATCCTTGAGGCAATGAGAAGTGCCCACAGTAAGCTCACTACCCTGGACTTCAAGAGGTCAAATTTTGGCCTTTGGAATCTGCTTAATGCAGTACTGTGGCACTGGAGGGAATAGTTGCCCAAGAAAGCTGGTTGATATTCAAGGAACGCAATCTCCAAGCTCAGGAGCTTGGAGCATCCCAACAAAGAGGAAGTTGGAAAAAATGCCAGGAGGCCTTTATGGGAAAGTTTGATGACAATGCTAAATTGGGAGGACCTGTTGACATCCTTCATGGGAGAGAGGCCCTGAAGAGAGACCTTGAAAAATTAGAGGGCTGGGAAATCACTAACTTTATAAAGTTTAATAAGGGCAAGTGCTGGATTCTGCACCTGGAATAGGGCAGCCCTGGTGGTGTGTACAGACTGAGGAACAAGAGGATGGAGACCAGCACTGTAGAAAGGGACGTGGGGACCCTGATCAATGGAAAATATGTGGTACAGTTGACACACTGGAGAGAAGGACTGCCATCCAGAGGGACCTTGACAGGCTTGAGAAGTGAGACCATGCAAACCTCAAAAAGTTCAACGAGCGCAAGGTCCTGCAACTGGGCTGCGGAAATCCCAAGCACAAGTACAGACTGGGCAGAGAATGGATTGAGAGCAGCCCTGAGAAGATGGGCTTGGGGTGTTGGTTGATGAGAAACTGAACATGACCTGGCAATGTGCACTCACAGCCCAGAAAGCCAAACATATCCTGGGCTGCATTAAAAGCAGAGTGGCCAGAAGGTCCAAGGAGGAGATTCATCCCCTCTACTCCATTCTTGTGTGACCCCACCTGCAGTGCTGCATTCAGCTCTGGGGTCCTCCAACATAAGAAAGATACTGAGGTGTTGCGGTGCATTCAAAGGAGAAACATGGAGATGATCAGAGGACTGGAGCACCTCTACCATGAAGACAGGCTGAAAAGGTTGGGTTTTTTGAGCCTCGAGAAGAGAAGACTCCAAGGAGACCTTATAGCCTTCCAGTACCTAAAGGGGCCCTACAAGAGAGCTGGAGAGGGACTTTTTACAAGGGCATTTAGTGATAGGACAAGGGGGAAAGGCTTCAAACTGAAAGGGGGTAGATTGAGGTTGGATATTAGGTAGAAAGTCTTTACTATAAGGGTGGTGAGGCACTGGAACAGGTCTCTCAGAGAAGTTGTGGATGTCCCATCCCTGGGAGTGTTCAATACCAGGTTTGATAGAGCTCTGACCAACCTGGTCTAACGGAAGGTGTTCCTGCCTGTAGCAGGGGAGCTAGAACTAGATGATTTTCAAGGTCCTTTCCAAACCAAGCTATTCCATGATTCTATTATTCTATGATTCTATCATAGAATCATGGAATCGTTAAGGCTGGAAAATACCACCAAGATCATTTAGTCCAACCTTTGACCAAACACCACCTTGTCTATTAAATCAGAGCACTAAGTGCCATGTACAGTGGTTTCTCGAACGCTTCTAGGGAAGACGCCTCCGCAACTGCCTCAGATACCCCATTCCAATGCTTTCGGTGAATAAATTTTTTCCTGATGTCCAAACTAAATCTACCCTGGTGTAACTTGAGGCCATTTCCTCCTGTCCTGTTGCTGGTTGCCTGAAAGAAGAGCCTGACCCCAATCTGGCTGGGCTCCTTTCATGTAATTGTAGAGAGTGATAAGGTCCCCCCGAGCCTCCTTCCCTTCAGGCTAAATAACCTCAGCTCTCTCAGCCGGTCTTCATAAGATATGTAGTCCAGACCCTTCACAAGCTTTGTTACCAAATTTTAATTAATATGGAACACTTCACAAATTTGAGTGTCTGATTCTTTTTAGTAACATTTCAATTGGCTGTGCTATGTTAGTGTCAACTCTTTCTCGTGAGTGACATCAAAAGAACATCATGAATAAAGGGCAAGAGAAGACTGTATTTTGCAAATATCACTTAAACTTTATATTTTCTTTGATTTAGGACCAAATTAAATCTTTAATAACAAGTAAGATCTCATTAAACTACCAAACACTGTACTCTAGAATTTTCTCTTTTGATCAGAGATAAGCTCATAGTTTCTTCATGACTACTTCACAGTCTCTTGTAATCTAAAATATCAATAAAAGTGACAAAAGTCCCTTCATTGTACAGAAACAGTGATCCAAAAATGTCAAATGCACCAGAAAAAATCTTGACACTCAGCAACAGAGTTAAATTTTCATGTAGCACTCAGGCATTACTGATCATAAGTTGAAAACTGAATCAACCTAATCAGTCACTTCCAACCGAAACCTTTCCATGATTCTATGATTTAGAATATAGAATAAGCTATTATAAAAGCATATTATACATGATTGTAACATCATGCTAATCATCTTTTTGTGACTTACTTTAGAACAAAATTTCTTCATAAGTTCCTCGATATGATCAAATTAACTGAAGACTAATTTCTGTGGAACTTTGTAATATCAAGTAACACCAAAAAAATGCTGCACTGGATTTTAACCCCCTGATAAATTATTTCCAATTTACGGTGTGATTGCCAATGAAAAGAATGGTTTGTTTGTTTAATTGTTTGGTTGTGGGTTTAAATCTTTTATGGGAGTAATAAGAAACACTGAGATGAAACTGAACATAACCAATTTTCTCACAGGTATCAAGAAACATACCTAACAGCATACTTTATTAGGACAGACATTAACTACCCTTTTGAAGAACAGAAAGACAGAAACCTGTTTATAAGAAATCAGAAGTAAATGTATTGAGTAACCTTTGTGTTGGTGAAAGAGAGAGGTAAACTTTCCCAATATCTGCCAATACACCTTTCTATAACTTCACACAGTCAAATTGTTGCAAAGGCAACATTGGAAAAATGGTGCTGAAGAAAGAACGAAAATAAATGTAGGTTGGCTTTTTTTCCCCCTGCCTTATTTAATTGTCTTTAGATATGTCTGGAGCAGCAATTACCATGCTAGGTAAGCATTGACCTTTACAGTTATTTCACAGGGTTCTATGGGTGGGCTCTGCATTTTGCTAAATATTTGAAGATGACTTTGTTTTCTAAAAGATAAGAAGACATAACTCAATCTGTGCCACTAGAGGTTCAGGTTCAAAATCTGGAAGAATTTCTTCACTGACAGGGTTGTCAGGCATTGGAACAGGCTGCCCAAGGAAGTGGTGGAATCAGCTTCCCTGAAAGTGTTCCAGAAAAGAGTGGACATGGCACTTAGTGCTCTGGTTTAGTTGGGAAGGTGCTGATCAGTCAAAGTTTGGACTCGATGGTCTTGGAGATCTTTTCCAACCTTAATGATTATAGGATTTAGGAACCTTATTGCATAATCCTGATTTTTTTTTTTTCACTTAATTTCCTCTACTGAGGAAATGGATGACTTGTATCAGTTGTATGGCTTACCTGGTTATGAATATTAAAATGATAGCTTTTGATCATATGTACAACATGAAATGTAACATAAAGAACTAATGAAGATTAACCTTTATGTTTAAGGTTTTTCATATGTAAAAGTGATCTAGTAATTCAATATTTATAGAAAAATAGAAAAAAAGGAAAATTAATATTTGCTTCTAAATGTAAATAATATTGAAAATATTTTTATTTGGTGATTCACATAGTTCTGCTCTAATTTCACAGGATGATTTGTATCAGTTTATAAACTGCAAAATAAAATTTTAGTATGGTTGTATACAAATTACTGGAATATAAATACTTGGTGAAATAAACAGCCAACACACTTGGCTTGATTTTAAGATGAATAAAATCTTTTTGAGCACACAAGCCTAAGGAAGCTGTTTTTTAAAATGTCCCATCATAGAGTGGAAACTGGCCTATACTTAAAAATTTCACAATACTTTTGAAAAATCAAAGGAATTTGCTGTTTTCATTTTAAAATATTGATTTTAAAATTATTTGTTGTCATTAGGTATCTTGTGTCCCAACTTGAATGTACATCATACTAATGCTTACAGAAATCAATAAGGGCTTTTTCAGATATATAACAAACCTTTTTTTCTTTATGTTTTGTCCTAAAGGCTTTAACTTGTAAATAATGGAATGGCTCACAGTCTGAACTAAGGAGCCAGTTTCCACTAAGTGTGTACAATAAAGTCTTTGCCATGATTTCCTGAAGTGATTGTAACAAGAGATGGAGATCACTGCTCTAGAAGACTTTACATATTCACAACCTATACTGAAGGAAACTCACGCAAAATTAATTTACTCTGCAGAGTTTCCTAAACAATTAGTAAAAGAGTCATACAAAACTAAGTTTGGCTAGATCAGAAATGCCTTAGCTGCTATACCAATGAATGCTGCTATTCCTGGTTGACTAAAATCAGGAAACTAGTCAGGAATTGATGAGGCAATTAAATAGAGAAATTGCTCTAAAAAATAGCAAACAAAAAACCAAACAAAATAAGGTGCATCAGATGCACTGTTGGAGAAGTTACCCAATGCTTTGAATATAGATACAGGAACACAGTTTTTCTCTCAGGAGAAATTGAATTGAAGTGGGTCAAAACTCCATGTTTAAGGCAAAGACAGTGTTTGAATTTCAGTTTGGACTACCAGCAGAATTTGTACAGAGGTTTTTCCCAATGGTGAGAGGAGCAGCGTGGCTATCTGGAGTTGATCTTTCTCTACTTGCAAATCCCAGGATATAGTGAGGGGAAAAAACAGTAGTAAGTAGCAACTTACATAACATGTTCAGTAGCATTTTGTCCAAAAATATCCTGGAATTAAGAAAGATCAACTTAGAAAATTTGTTTTCAGCCTAGATATAGAAGCTAGTCCTAAAATTTTAGTTTGAGGGGTTCATTTTAGAAATATCATACTGGGTTGAACACGTTATGCCACACTACCACAGCATTTAAAAAGTGCAGTGAGTCTAAAAGAACTAAAGCTGGCCTAGAACAAAGGAGATGCAAATATCCATTTAAACTCATTGATGCAGCTGTATTTCAGGCCAAGCAAAATGCAAGCAGAGGAGGGAGCGTGTTTGTGAGTGGGGTGTATTTGACATATAACAGGAATCATGTCTGGCTAGTGGAAAGCTTGTTTGCTAAAGTCATTATCACTTCTTTCTCTTATTCCTATATCTAAGCTTTCTGCCATTCTTTCTCTTAAACCTGAAACACATGCCTTAACACGGAATGTTCTTTTCTCTTTCAAATCCCTCCTATCAGATGCAATTAAATAGATTGCACATATTTTAGGGATAGAAACCAGTGGAAAATTAGACTCAGACATGCAAAAATCACATATTAACTTTCTGCACTCACTCCTCCAATAAGTCTTTATAATACTATGAAGTGTTACCCATAGAAATAAAAACATGGCCCTGCCACAGATTTTAGGAGTGAAAGCAATGAGGTGGAAACAAAATGAAAAACGCCAACCCACATTTTCTCCAAGTGTCTCTGTACTTCAGGTTAAATGCATTTCATATGGACAAAAGTAATTTTTTTATTTCCTAACCTGGATAATTTTTAGAGAGAGATTTTAAGTCCACTTATTGCCTTTCTGTCAGAAGCCTATTTTGTTATAAAAACTTCAATTAAAAAATTTGTTGATGCAGCAGAAAATATTGCTTAAGAACTGAATTACACTCAGCAGGCAAAGAAAGCCTCCATGTGCAGATGGGTGGTTTAAGAGTTTGATTCTTCTCAAATCCAGCAGATACCTGCAAATGGCTCTTCTATCTCTATGTCTCCATACAGGTGAGAATAATCCAGAGCACTACACATTCAGCTTCCTCCATCATGTACTGTGACATTTTGAAAACTGGTTGAAACCTTCTAGTGGGAGGAAACTTTTCAGAAAACTTCCATTGAAGTCCTGCCTAGCAGATTGCAAAAATGGCAAATACCTGATTGAGGGTAGTTACACCTCGATTTATAACAGGCTATTTTGTAGTATGAGTCATTTCTGTTGCAGAACTGTGTTAACAGGTAATTCATTTTGTTGAAAAATGTGAAGTCAGCTTTCATATTAAAGGATATGTAAATATACTTCTACAGAAACCTTGGATGTAAACGACTTTTGCCTTATTAGTTACAATAATGTGATTGTATCTTTTGTCTGGAACTGCCACCCTATCTGAAGCACTGTGGTTTCAGAAGATTAATATCCTCTAAGTTAAAAGAACAAAAGAGCTCCAGGTTCCCCATTAGTCCTGGTGTTTGGATAAAAGCAGGGGAAATCCATGACCAAATCTACAACAAGCAATAACATAAAACTAATATGCTGAGCAGTTTTTAGGAATATTGCTAATTCAATGATGCAGTATAAAATTTGACTCGGTGTCACTTACCTCTATTTGCAATGAAATAATTATTACACAGCTGACTCTATGTTGTCTGAAATTCACTCAGCAAATGGCTTTTCTTCAATGATTTCAGTGAGCCCTAGAGAAAGAAAAAAATCTAAATAGTTTAATACCTGTTCTTGATCTGCCAGTTGCTGTCAATATCAAGAAGCTGAACAAACATTCTTCATTCAGATGAATAGAATAGAACAAATAAAGATGATATTTTCTGAGAAGTACTGTCAGCACCTCTGTTAGGTCCCTATTTCGTTCTCTTAAAGTTGTGAGAGGCTGATCTTAAATGGAAATCTGGCTTTATTTTAGATAGAAGAAAATACTGGCATTTACATCCGTGAAGATAGAAAGGTTTCAAACACCAGCTGAAATCAATGAGATTGAAGTGTTAAATATTTCTTGTCTCCAGTCTAGATTTCCTCATGATTTTGTTACATAAATTATTAACAAACATGTAAACAGATTTATAAATAACACCATCGTTAAAATGAGACAAAATAAACATTTTTAATAAACATACTAAAATTATTGTTATAGAAGAAAAATTAAGGATTTAGAATTGTGTTTCTTCTGCGGAGAAAAACAATCAGGGTGTGGCAAGGTGGGGATCAGCCTTTTCTCCCAGGCAACTAATGACAGGATGAGAGGAAATGGCATCAAGCTGTACCAGGGGAGGTTCTAGTTGGACATGAGGAAGAATTTGTTCATGGAAGGGATTCCATGCTAACATGGAAGTTAAGCATTGGAACAGGCTGCCCAGGGTGTTGGGGAGGTGTTCAAGAAAAAACTGAATGTGGCCTTTTCTTCTTGGTTCAAAATTCCTTACACTTTTGTGTACACATCTATATGTTATTCAGGATCAGTCTGTTTGTTAGGAAGAATTAGGCCTGAAATCTCTCTCAGCATAAAGCAGTATGCTACCAATTAAGTCAACCAAACTTAGCACACCTGAAAATACTCTCTCACCAATAATTTGAATTCACATTTGTATTTAGCTTAAAACACACAAGCAAAGAAACAAAAATTCACTTCAAAACATAAGGAGACAAGGGATTAAGTCTTCAAATACGGCAAACAATGTAAGTTTTCAAGCATGGATATTGTCATTGCCAGAAAAACACACAAATCCAAGAAGAGACCACAACACCAAAAGGCTGCCTATGCATATTTCATACTCTATTATGTACCTTCCAAAGATTAAATATGCCAAACTGACTTACTTTCCAGTGACCATAGGGGTATAACAACCTTTCCATATGTGTAAGTAAACCACATATTTAAGTGCATAGTCACAATATGTGTAAATATACATGATTTGTTCTAAATGAGGCTCATGGCCAAAGATGTTGTCTACTTCATTGCTCCTGTCCTCCCCCCATGGCTATTGGGCTGCAGAGCAAGTCACCTCAAATTTCTGCTCTAATTGAAAATATAATTTCCAGCAAGCAAAAAGACTAAATTGACATTATGCTGGAAAGATCCATTGATTCATGCAGCCTGAACAATGCTACTAGCTCCAGCACAGGAGAGGCAACAACAACAAAAATGCAGAAGAATGGAGAGTATAAGAACCCAGATAGTGTTTTTGACAGGACCTGGGTATCTTTCAGCAGTAGGTTCTGACTTCTGACGAGGAAGGGAGGAGGAGTCTGGTCAAGGTAAGGAAAAATGAAGGGGAAAAAGTGGAACTTGAAAGGCTAATCAGCACACACTTAAGACAATCCATTCATCTGTTGCTGATTTTAGAGAACGCAATACTCCCCTAAACTTTTCTTACATATTTCCACAGTAACGACATTGATAAAACCAGCAACACCCAGTAAATATTTTGAACAAAAACAGTTCTATTATTATCACCATCCCATTAATTTGCCAAAGCCACCCTTCTGATCCCATATTAATGTCTACGCTCAATACATCTCAAATTTCCTTTATGTAATCATGTAATATGTAATTAGGAATTCTACCTAATCTGTCTTTGCCATTATATTTATAACTATTGAATCCATAATATGCCATTCTTATCCTTTATATGAATTTAAAGAATTTCAAAGAAGAATTTAATTTAATTGTAGCTTCTCATGGCAGTGTGAAATGCACAAAAGACCTTGATTCTGTAAGCACTGCTCAGCAATAATGAAAACAGCCCTGTGTTAGCAGCACTGTTTTCAGCAGAAAGACAAAACATAGCCCCATACTAAGCACCAGGATGAAAATTAACTCCATCCCAGAGAAAACCAGCACATAGTTTAAAGTGTGAAACACATTAACCACCAGAGTGTTTACAGTGGCTTTTCAATAGTAAAGAGCATTTTTTTTCTACTGTAAAAAGGCTACACTTTGCAGCAGAAGCACTTAAGCCTTAGTGGATCTATTGAGTGCTACAGAATATACTTTCTGTGCCTGATTACAGCATGTTTTAGAAGTACTCTAATAGATAGTGAGGTTACTTTGGGTATTGCTGTCAACTTGTATCGCAGAGTGCATCTACCATAGGCAGCACAGGAAAACTGGGTAGAGGAAAACAGAGCAGATGCTGTGTCAGTAATACATTACCATGCTCACTTCTGGGGTCAGGGATGATTGAGGAATTTTAAAAAAGATGTTTAGTCTTTTGGAGCAATACGAGGAAGATCGCAAATTTGTGTCGTACCAAATTCTTGTTGACTTGACATATAGAATGAACTGTGCCATGATGCATATATTTATGCATTTTGTTTTATGGATGTTCCATTAGAAGAAAAAATAAATCCATCAAACCCCGATCTTTACAGTTTTCTGATATTGCAGAAAGAGAAGATCATACCAAAATATTTTTATATTTCTCTTGTTGATATTTTATGAGAGGTAGATTAAGTAGGGGATCTGGATCCAGGTCAGTGGCCAAAGGTCTAGAGAAAGATACTGCTGATTTTTGTCATATTTAGACTAGGTCATAAATAGGACTGTATATAAGGGAAAAAAAAAAAGAAAAAACAAAAACAACAACACATATAAAGAGAGACAGGGTCAGGATTTGACATTTCTGGAGCCATTCTTTCAAGATTTTGACATGAAAGAATTTAGGAGCATATAATGTTAATCTCCGCTGAATCCTAGACATTCTACTAATTTTTTAGGTTGAAATAGAAAAGTACCATTCACACTGGTCGTGCATTCCTTCGCATCATTGTTTTCCAGGTTATTCCTGAGCTAGTCAGACCTACATAAGACTAATGATAACCAAATCCAGATGAGCAACAGAACAGTAAGCACTCAGTCATATCACTGGAGCCAATTACTCTTCGATTTTCAATATTGGACGCAGGAGGTATTCCACTGAAAAGGAAAAACTTTGACTTGGAGTTATTACAAAAGCATTTTCATATACAAAACAAGTTATTCCACACCTTTATGCAGTATTTGGTCATCCAAAGACATATAAAATAAGGAATAACTGCCTAATTTGCTTCTTGTACAGTACTGACAGAGATCACAGAACCACATAATATACTGAGTTGGAAGGGACCCACAAGATGACTAAGGAGCTGTGTGCGGTCTAGATGGTCCGCACTTGGGACAAAAGTGCACTGCTCTGCTGTGCTGCCCTGTGTGTTCAACCAGCTGTCCTGCCCTCCTCTGCAGTCTCTTGGTCACTCTTTCTCCGGGACAGTGCAGGGTTGGGGCCTTCCCCGTGCAAGACTCAGGAAGAAGGGTGGCAGAGGGGAGTGGCCACCTCAGAACTTCCCTCTGGTCCCTGGGATGTGCAGATCTTTCTTCTCCTGCATAGGCTAAGCCCCATGAGCCTCCAGGTGGAGAGACCGTGTATGGGGTTATGAGAGGAACTAATGGCTGCTCCCTGGTTTCTGGTCCCAAGCTATCAAACAAACAGCAGAACTCAGCCTATAGGGTACACCTGTGGGCAACAGCACTATAGTAAAATCTCATTAATGTGTCCACTTTGGAGTAGCATGGTCAGGATATTTAAAGCCAGCCTTGGTATTTGTATCAACAACTGAAAAAAACAGTGGCTATTAACAGCATGTGACTTGATTTTTTACCAATTTTAAAAAATTATTTTTTGTTTGCTTTGTTTTAGTTTTAGAAGAGTAAAAAAGCAAGCTCATGGAATGAAAGGTGAGAAGTAACTTCATCAAAACTCAGTCATGTTTTCTCCTCAGAAGAGTAACACTGCCAGTATGTCATTGTGCATGCCATAGTGCAAGCTAAATTGTAACAGTTTCTGGTCAGAATATTTGTGCCTGTGTAAAGGATTTATACACTTCTTGTCTCAATCATTACATATTAAAAGTCACAATATCACATGAATTTACTCAGAAATTCTCTTTTATAAACATGTTTTATATATAATAAATTGTTAATAACTAAATGTATCTGAATTTTAAATAACAATGCAGGAAAAAATGTAACTATCAGAAATACTTGTAATACAGACAGAGAGTTTCCATACACGAAAAATTACTGATTAATTCTTATTCGACTTGTCGAGTTATTTAATTTTGACAGTGAGATCTCTCAGTGGCATTCAACATATCACCCCTCACTTTGCAGTGAAATTAAGTTCTACTCAACACTAAAGTGCTTGGCTGTTATTCAGCTGTGTTTGCTCTTAATGCTTTTAAAATCCATTAGCTCTCATGGATCTTATTCAGATTGACAATGTTGTACAGAATGAACAGTTACCATTAAGTTAACTGGAAGACAAAACAAAACAAAAAAGTTAGCTGTGAATACCTGAGAGTTTATATGTATTGATCAAGAAATGTCTATTACCAAAAAAATGTAAAACCACATAAAATTGTCGGAACATCAATATATTTCCAAGGCTGAAAAAATGAACATTTTTATCAGGGTTCTTCAGAATCACTTTTTCTGTTTTCACAGAGAATTGAGGGAGTAGCTTGATGCCTGGTATAATTGATTATGTATTAACATTAGCTGAAGATGACATGAGGGGGTAATGATAATGCGTATGATTTATTATAGCTATATGCACTGGGTAATGCTACACCAACCAAACAATTATTACTGGCTGTATCAGCTCTCTGTATCGAAGCTGATCTCATGTTTGATACACAAGAATTTATTTATCCTGCAAAACCTCAGCTAAACAGATGATTCTTTATTATCTAAACGAGATGTTCACGTTTTATTAGAAATTACATCATAGTAGAGAAGACTCTTGTGAATCACCTCTAAAATATTAGTCTCCCTGTTTTGGGAGATGGGCAGAAAATTTTCTCAGATCTCAGTAAAGTAAGTACAAATGTGTTTTAACTTCAGAAAAATAAGTAACCATTCCTTCTCAGAAGCCTTTTGTCTTCAATAAAATTCTAAAGATGCTAAAACAACAGCCCTCCAAACCCTTCCAATTCTTTAAGTAGAGCTTAAAGGTATGTTTTAAAGTTATTTGGATTTTGAACAGATCTGACTCCAAAATAAAGCCAGCTGCTGTACAGGCTGACCTCATGGACACTTAAACACAGACTAGGCTCCTTGGCTTACCAAAATCTCTGTAACAACTTCAAACAAAGGCATAATCTGAATATTTTGAAACCTTTGGGTAACCCTGTATTGGAATCATGGCTCCATTATCTTGGCCTGCTCTCTAATTTTAAGGGTTATGCTAAGAGAAAATATGAGAAACATACATTCTAAGGAAAATTTCATTTAAGATATCATCTCCATGAAATGACGAAAGAAAAGCTATTACATGCTCCATGTTGAAAGACCTAATCTCATGGTTTGCTGTTGCTGTGGCACACCATGGCTGCCCTATTTCAACCTTGCTTCTTGACAGTAATAGTTAGGAATTCAGAAACCTCAGCAGTATAAATTGTCTAAATTGGGTTTATAGATCTAGATCAAAAATTCCAGCTTTTTCAGCAATATAATAATTGAATTTTTTACACCATTCTCTGTGAAAGAATGGAACATTCCCTTAAAAAAGATGTATGGTATAGCAAGAATGGTAGTTTTGGGCAACAAGATTGAAGAATGGCTTGATGACCTGGTATTGGTACACATCATAGGGAGAGATGTATACATTCTGACAAGGCAGGAGAGAACATGAAATGAAACTGCCAAAGGAGGAAATCAGTGCAGATCAACATGAAGTTGTGATCAGTGCAGACCAGCCCTAGACTGGATAGGAACAATGTGCACACATAAAACCCAGGTATCACTGCTCTTGCTTTAGTGGGAGAACAGCCTGTCCCTGCTGCTCCTGACAGTGCCTTGCTGCTGCCACTGCTGCGTGCCAAACTTCTAGACAAGGTATTTCTAAACACAGCCCTTGTACTCACCAGTTGAAATTAGAAGTATTTAGATCTGTTCTCTCTAAGATTAGGATAATCAAACTTTCCATTGTGAGCATGGATATTGCTACATATGCTAATGCTATGCATTGAAGTAGCAAGATGCCAATACTTAATGTAAGGAAAAATGAAATTGGACTAAAAAGTGCTATGGAAGAAAAAGTGAGAAATGAAAAAAACATTCAAATTCAGCCAAAGGGTGGCTAATAGAAAGTGGAGCTTTGATCATTTGCTCCACATTGTAAAAATTATTTATTTATTATAAAATATGAAGATCAAAATTTAACATCTATTCCTGAAAAATTAGTTTCTCCTAGACGAGAGAATATTCCCCAACACCAACTCTGGATCTGCTGAATGATCAAGATAAGACAGTGATCTCTTATACTGACAGCCACATGGAGTAACACAAGTTTGAGTAGTGAAGTTATAAAGCATTTTCTTATAGCAGGAAGCAGGTAACTTAGCTCTGTCTCTGGACAGTTTAAGACACTTTGTTGATAAAGACAAAGACAGTTAACAGATAGTTAATGTAGGCTGCATTTTTCTAACTCTACTTCTAATAAAATTAATAAAGTTCATCCTTAGTATGCAGGTATCAAGTGAGAGAACATGCAGCAAAGCTCTGTTTCATTCTCCTACTGCTTTAACTGAACTGGGAACTGCTGAATAGGAACAAAAGTGAATGCTCAGTTTACTTTGCTTTGCTTGAACATGCTCTTCTTAAGGCAAATTTGACATTACATACTAAATTTATGATTTGTGAAAATATTCTTAGTACATCCTACATAGATAAGCATAAACAAAGTTTACTGCAAAGCTGCATACTAAGGAAGAGTTTTGGAAAATTACAGAAAAAAAAGCCCAATTCTAAGTATAGAGAATCAAAGTCATATCATCCCAAACTTTAGCTTTCCATCCACCAAAAGACACTTGCCTCAATGTAAGTATACTGCTAACTGGCTCTTTCTTGCAATAACTGGAATGAATCTCCTGAAAATTAATCCTTGTATATGTAAAGCTGCTTTCATAGCATTTTTTTGTCATTGATAAGTTTTCCCAAGTCACCTTTTTTTACCTTAACTTTCAGCCTTTTCACTGAGCATCTGTTAGCTAAAATGAAGCCTATAATAAACATTTATGTCCCTCTTTATGCTGATTGTTGTTTACACCTATGTGGCAAGGCTGTAAGAATATATTGAATATTTATGTAGCAAGAAATTGCACCTCCAGACTATTAAACACTGAGTGGAGCAGCTGGGATTCTCTAAATGCATTCAGGCCACTAGCAGTATCCATTATTTATCCACATTACTAGCTGCACTTGCAAAGATTGTTCACTCTTTCTCCTCTAACACCTGATGACAGCTGAATGGGAGCACATTCTTTTTAACCCCATCAACATCCCAATTTGTTTGGAATTGCATTCTGGTCTGCATTCTCATGACAATGAAGTAGTAATGCGAGAAAGTTGAAAGCCTCTACCTGCTTTTAAGAGAAAGATGATATGGGGATTGCTGGCTTCCCCCCCATTCTACTCCACTGCTGTGAGATGTCACCTGGAGTATTGTGCCCAGATCTTGGGCCTCAAACATAGGAAGAATATGGACCTGCTGGAGTGAGTCCAGAGCAGAGACATGAAGAAGAATGAAGGCTTGGAGCACCTCTCTTTGATGAAAGGTTGAGTGAGTTGGGATTGTACAGCCCGAAGAAGAGAAGACTTTTGGGAGACATTAGAAAAATACCTAAAGAGGGTTACAAGAGAACTGAAGACAGATATTTTACAAAGGCATGGAGTGATGGGATAAGGTGGAATGGCTTTAAACTGAAAAGGAATAGGTTAGATTGGGTATTAGGAAGAAATTCTTTACTGTGAAAGTAGTGAGGCACTGGAACATATTTCCCAAAGAAGTTGTGGATGCCTCATCCCTGGAAGTGCTCAGGGCCACATTGGACAGAACTTTGAGGAACCTGTTCTAGTGAAAGGTGTCCCTGTCCATGGCAGGATTGGAAATAGATGATCTTTAAGGTCCCTTCCAACCCAAACCATTCTATGATTCTACGACTATTTAGCAAAATTCTGATCAGCTGCAGTAAGTCAGTGCCGGCTCCTTTTAGAGTAAAGTCAAAAGAACAGCATGAACCAAAGAAGAGTACAATGAAGAGAAGATTGTTCTCTGCAAATATCTCTGGAACTTTAAATTTTCTTTACATTTTCTTCTCATATCCTAGTCAAATCTCAATTTGCATTCATTTTATTGCAAAGCATATCCAGAAGGAAGTTCAAGGCGTTATCCAGTCTAGTCCTTTTCCTCAGTTTTATGTGTACCACTACTCACAGATACACATTTCAAAAAAATATTAATAGAAATCATATTATAGTCCACTCTTTTTCATACTTATTAATCTCAGAAGCAGGCTCTAGAATCTTAATAGCTAATCATTTCTTTATCATGCAAAGTTCATTAACAGAGTTTTGATTTCCTCTGTTTGTTTTTTCACTTGTTTCTTTCATTGTATCTATTATCTAGTCATACTAAAAATACATGAATGTCAGGTGATGTCCCATTTTTCTAGTGAGAATTGTTAATCAAATTACTTTCATTATACAGTGATTCCTCACCTTTAATTTATTTATGGAATTCTAAGAAATGTACTTGCCCTAGTAAAATTCAAAACTTTAATAGTGTTTCTGTTCAGCTTAACAAGTGATTCCCTACATTCAGAATCCACTTTCTGCTCCTCACTGAATTTTGTTTCTTGCGTGATTCTTATGAAAGCTCGGTATAAAACTATATGTCTCTCCTCCATGACAGTGTAAAATGTCATGTTTTGTTGCTTTTGATGTGTATATTTAGTTACATACGATATGTTGTTTATCATATGTTATGTATTAATTTTAGTCCTGATCACACTAGATAAGGAATGGATTCTTATGATAACATATTCTGGGAAGACATTTCAAGGAGGCTTGTCAAGTGCACCTTAAATACCATCAAATTAGCAAGAATTAAAAAAATTTGCAATACTAACGGAAATAATTCATTTTTCTGAGTCAATGTAATCAGCAGAGAAATAAAAGGCGTGTCTTTCCTAATATACCTCTTCAAGGACTTCTTTAAAGTCTTAGATTTTCTGGTAATGCAAAGAGCAAACTATAATAATAAGTAATAACTTTGTAGAAACCTGCTCTACATGAAATTAGTAGAAGAAAACTCTTCCACGTTTTGATGAACTTGGGACTTTGACAGATGTCCAGCTTTCGAATTATTTTGGAAACATCTCTCAAAGGCAGACAGCATATCACAAGATCACACTGACAGAAATAAAATTTATATTATATGTAGCTCACTATTTTAACAGAAAATAATCGACTATAAAGGGATCGTACTCCCAACCTTAATATAACTCTTCAGATCGCAGGATGGCATTCACAAAGCGAGATTTTCTGCATCCAAGATTTCTCCTAGGTATAACAATACCAAGTTCTGGTAAGCATTTACACAGCATTTTTTCAACTGACAGTGATCTTATGAATTTTTAACTGAATAAGCCCAAATAAACACTCTAAAGGGTTCAGAAAAGAAAATACTTAAGCAAGTACTAATATCTTTAAGCATAAGAAGTGTTGCAGTGCTTTGGGGAAAATACTTTGGGGAAAATTCATGACATAATCAGGATGAAATTTTTTTTTCATGACATAGATTTTTTTTTTAAATATAAAAGCATTTTGATTTTATCCTGTTCATCAACCTGGATACTCTAAGAATATTAAATAAGTAAATTTAAAAATAGTTCCAGCAGTATTTAGTGCCTGAGTTTTCTTATCAATTGAGATGAACATAAGACTACAAGATTCAGGATTAGCAATAAAATGGTATAGCACTTTGAGTGCACAGAAAGAGTGTAAGAGAAAAGAACTGCTGAACAAAATGTGTGTAATTGCATGAATATAAAGTGATGGACTTCTTTTTCAGAGGGTGTAAAATAGCTCATTGTTCATTTTTCATCAGCACTGAGCTATTTGTATTGATCTTGGAGACTGTCTGCTGTGTTTTTAGAACTTTCAATATTGAAAATGAATAAAGGAAGTCCCCCATGTTCCAAACAGAAAAATACCTCCTCCAAGCAGATGCAATGTCAGCTCCCTCCATTTCTCTTTGTGGCTTTGGATAAGGTATCTCCAGTCTTCATTTGGAAATCTTGCAGGAGATGTTAGATCATTACAGATAAGTAAGCAAGGATGCTCAGGACCCAACATCATATATTGTTCTCTAATAAAATAAATGCATTATGTCACAGATAAAACTCTCTAAATTGCAATATACACTGCATTAAATAAAGATTTTTAGATATATATTTCTGGAATCTCTGTCAGAACAATGAAAATATCAGGGAACCATAAACTTTTATGCTTGTATTTCTTCCAGGTTGAAAGAGCATTCACTGCACAACTTCAGTTACTTCTTGAGATACAATTCAGGGAGTTTCAAGCCTTGAACTTGTGTTTACCAGTCTGTCATCCAATTGTAAATATGCTTGTTACTTTTCAGAGCAGTCATTTGGTGACATATTTATTAATGTCATTATAACAAAAACCTTGTTGGACACACTGGGATAGAAGTGATATGTTTGCTGTTTATTAGTGTAGCTTATCAAAGATGTATTTTGCCAATACTGATAAAGGCTGTAGGCCTTGTTCTTATCTGACAGTGTAAGGTCTTAGGATGGGTCTGAGCCTGCCTTGACGTTTTAGCTTTTTAGCTTTTGCAAATATATGTAGGCACCTCATGATGAACAGTAGCCCTTGAAGTTAAGCCAGGATACTGACAACTCAGTGTGGCATCTCACCTAGTCTGTACTCCAGGAACACTGGTGTTGTCAGCCTACAATCCAGAAGCATTTTAGAAAAGATGTAAGGGGTTATTGGTAAGGGGTTTTTTCACAATTATTTTTAAAATACTATTATTAAGGAAGCTTTTTCTCTATTAATTTGTACTATGATTGCATCTAAGTTAGTAATAGCTATTTGTTGGTTTTAATTAGATTATTAGAATTTTAATTAATACGAGAAGTTATTGGCTTTACATATAAGATGCACTATATTTTTGCTTATAGTGATA
This sequence comes from Callaeas wilsoni, assembly GCA_013398955.1. NCBI lineage: Eukaryota > Metazoa > Chordata > Aves > Passeriformes > Callaeidae > Callaeas > Callaeas wilsoni. The sequence goes on along the minus strand of VWPU01014173.1, from coordinate 255,378 downwards.
TGGTAGGTGTAATATTGGATGCATACATACTAAGAAACTTGCAAATTTAAAATAATTATTTGCATCCAATGGAATGCGTGTGCACCAAAACGGGCCTAGAGTACATGGCAGCCTTTTGAACAATAGTGTGTCTTAAGTTGTATGCATGCTGAAAAGAAAGGTTTCAATAGGGTAATGTTCTTCATTAGCAGTTTGTAATTGCCCTAAATCAAACAAATTAATAGGGTTAGACTGACAATGCTTTTTCTAGAACAAAGCAGAGAGAGTTCACAAGTATTTGAAGATCATCTTAGGGAGGAAACTAAAGATATTGGATTTTCTGCCTAGACTAGTGCACAAAGATCTGTTAACATATCCACTTTGTTCCTGGCAAAGCCCAATTTGATGTTTGCTGAACACTCTGAATCTAGTCTTGACAACAGCCTCAGTCCACAAAAACCCTGGCCTGAAACCACATAGGCCAGCCTAGATTCTATGCATATCCTTTCATATCCATTTACCTCTAAAGTCCTTAGAAGTACAGAAATGATCTCTCCCCAATTTAAAACATAGGGAAGTAAAGACCTGAAAGATAAGATTTTGACCAGGATAATGCAATGCCTGTTGCAGAGGTCTGACCTAAGAAGTACTTTATGAGACATACTTTTTGTGAGTATTCAAAAAGAAAAATAGCATAAAAGTTATGTTATTATTTGCATTATGTATCCATGTTTTGATATTGCTCAGAACTCAATTAAAATCAGGCCCCATTATACTGAGCACAATCAAAACCATATATCAGAGAAAATTTTATGCCATATAAATGAAAATGTCTTTAATTGTGCTTTTCAGTGCTGCATATACGGTCCTGTGATAATTTCTACCAAGATTATTTTTATTCATAAGTGGTCAAGCCAGTAACATTTCTAAAATGGAAGGTTTTATTATGTAAGAATAAATGTCATTCTTTTGCTTACAAAAAAGCAGCAAAGAAAACCAGGTCAGGCAACGGTACTTCAGAGAACTGTCTTTCTAACATGATTATTTTGATTATTTGTAACCAGCTTTAATTATCTATAATCAGAGCTGTTCAAAATGTTTGTAATAAAGATCCACTGGACCTGGGAAGATTTTAATACTTTAGAAAAACCAGGCATGCACTCTGTGTTTGTGGCTTCAGCAACATGATGACTCAAATGCTGCAGTACCCTAACAGGCATTATATAGAATATGCATTACGTCATTTACAATTTTTTATTCATTTTTAATTGATTGTCTGACATAAGCTCATCCTTCTTGATAAATCTGCTCAGTCTCTCTGCTAAATCTCTTCTTTTTCTACCTTCACAGACATCCTGATTTTCCCTCCAACAGCTTTGTGCCATTCTCTCTCAGGCTTCCTCCATCTTCTAAATTCTGTCTCTGTTCCTTACTGCACAGAACTGTCTAAAATTCAACAAAGGCAAATGCAGGGTCCTGCACCTGGGGAAGAATAACCCCATGCACCAGTACAGGCTAAGGGTCAACCTGCTGGGAAGCAGCTCTGTGGAGAAGGACCTGGGGCTGGTTCCTGGCGGACAACAAGCTGTCCATGAGCCAGCAGTGTTCCCCAGGGGCCAAGAAGGCCAATGGTATCCTGGGGTGCACTAGAAAGAGCATTGTCAGCAGGTTGGGGGAGGTCATCCTGCACCTCTGCTCAGCCCTGGTGAGGCCAAATGTGGAGTGCTGTGTCCAGTTCTGAGCTCCTCAGTCCAAGAGAGACTTAGAGCTCCTGGAGCAGGTCCAGTGGAGGGCAATAAACATGATCAAGGGTCTGGAGCATCTCATGAGAAAAGGCTGAGGTAGCCAGGCCTGTTCAGCCCCTTGACAGAGAGGTGACTGTGCTCTGGCATTTTTTTTAAGAGATACGAATAAACCTTTGAAATGCTAAAATATAGAAGTGTGCAATAGATAAGAAAGAACTGCTATAATTGGACAAGTCTTTCACATGCTATCCATGTTTGCATACATGTGGAAGACATCTATCTCTTGGGGATGTTTTATGAGTGAAAGGCTCAAAATGAAACAGACTGGATTAAACAGCTCATGTTGGATGACAAGGAAACACTGAATACCTCCCGTATCTTCTGTCATTTACATACCCGCACTCATTTCCACCTTGCATAGTATTCTAGATGGATGTTACTGGAGATGAAACACAAAACTCCTGCCGAGAAAGAAATGAGAGTATCTCAGAAAACATGTTTCCTTGTTTATGGTTACAACAAATAAGAGAAAACTTCCTTTAGAAAGTAAAGAGAAAAACAGAAAGAAGAAAACTAAGTAAATAAATACTGCTTCTTTTTAAGGAACATGGGCTGTATTCATCAAATGGTAGGTCCACTGTAGATTCCTAAGCTAATTTAATTTTTTTTTCAGCTTTCAGCATAGACTCATCTGGCATAGGAACAAACACATTAAAAATACACTGATTAGGGAGCTCTTTGTGTGTTATTCTAAGCATCATCATTTGGAAATCCACATTGTTTTGCCCCGGGAGGGATCACACATTCCTGTCATGCTCTCAGAAACTCAAATATTTTCAATGTAGTTCATTCTTATTTTCATTCTTTGGAACCCCAGCTTGAGCTATCTAAAATTAGTTATATGCAGCATGATTTCTACATCAACCATTAACAATGCTCATAATTAAATCCATCTCTCAAATTATATTTAATAAAGTCTTAAAGCAATGTTTCCTACTGTCATCAGAGTGGCCATTCATTACATATTTAACATACAGATAAAAGTTTTTTAGTCATCACAATTTTTCTCTATCAATTTAATTTGAATAAGGGCTGGGCAAGTGAGCAAGATGAAAAATTAAATCCAGATGATCTGATTGATTAGAGAGATCTGGCCCCCAAACTAAGCTTCATTAATTATCCTAGCTTCCACTTCAGAAAGCAGAAATTCGAAAGTTTTAATTACATTACTTCATTGCATGAAGCATCAATATCATTTATGATGTCTATGTAATTACAGACTCATTAATTGCATGCGGTCTTTACTGTAACAGGTACTGTGTCATCAGTTTATACTGGATGATGCAATTTGGGAGTAAATATAATCCTAAGAGTGTCTAAATTTAAGGATTGTTAAAACTGTACAGTGATGTCTGCAAAACTAATCCAAACAGAGGAAAAACAGTTAAGAAGTCTCATTAAGGATTCAGGTTTCTTACAAATCAGTTTTCACAATACCCCACAAATTTCCTGATTTCATTTACAAGACAGAGGCACCTAAAGTACCAAGCACTAGCTTCCAGTGGATTTTCTACAGTAGACAAATGTGCTAGACAATGCTTATTGCAAGGTTTTACAGAAAAGATATTCTGGTTTTTTATTTGACACAGGAAGATGGAAGATGCAATATGTGACTGAAGTGCACACTCGCAACTGAGAAAATTGAACAGGAAGAAAAAAAATTCAAAACATATAAGCATCTCTTTTACTTTAAATATTTCTTGATTCCATAATACATGCATTCATCATTGATTATAGGGTGTAAGGACCAATTCTAAACACCTTTTTAGACAGCAGTACAGCCAAATCCAGGATTATAAAGATTTTTTTCTACCATCTTGAAGTGTATTCAGAGTAAACTGCTTTTCTTCTGTTAGTCTACTTTCTAGATATTTAGGATACATATGGCTAGAAGGAAGCCTTATATCTTCTTGCTGAAATGTCAAATGATCCTCAAACATGTTTTTGTCTTTGAACATAGACTTTTCTGAATTTATTTTTGGTGTATGGTGACTCCAGTAACTTCAATGACATTAACATGATGTGATATCAGATGATTATATATTTATTGACTTCAGAAAAATGTGATGTGTAATTGTCCATGCAAAACATGGTTGTGTGGAATTTTTTATATTGAACAAGGGAAAAAAGAGCTGCATGAAAGACCAAACAGGAGTATGTAACTCTTGGAAACGGACATAAAATAGTATAAATATAAAATATTTATAGTCTTTAAGGGAAATTCATGTGATTTTCCCAACTGAGAAGAGACAGAAAATGGTGCTTAAACAGAGATCATGCTTCAACCATCCATGAGCATTTGAAAACAGCCTAAAATCAATCATTCTTCCTCTACCTGAAATCTTTTTTTTCCAGTGTGCATTAATTGCTCCAGTGGGTTTCACTATTTGCTATCTTTCACTCAAGAAACCAGGACTGTTAAAAGAAAGTTCAGGAGGCAAATATATTTACAATCTCAAGCTTCAAATACACTAGTAGGTAAATAACTGTGCCTAAATACTACTGAACAAGTCATCAGATTAAGTCAACTAACAATCCATATTTCAGACAATCTAAAAACATATCGAAGTCTCTGCTCTTAAAATAAGTGGTCCTTTGAACTACCTTTTTATTTACCATCCTAATTGTACCATCCACCAAAACAAGGTTGAAATCATCAAGGCCTGAAAGTCAGAAACATATGGAGCAGCAATAGTTCTTCTGAGAGGTCTGGCAATTTTTTTCTAGCCTGACTACTTGTATACTCATTTACCCAACAGGACAAATTATTAATTTCTTGCTAAACCTCAGTTCTAGTAATGAATATAAAATGACAAATATTTGGTTAATAGAATTTTTGAAGTCAGGTGTTGTGTTTGCATAAAGAAATTTTAGTGCTGACATCATATGAAGATGTCAATAAAAAATTAACTTATTTCTTTCCGTCCTAGCTTTCCTCTAATAACTCATCCTGTCACTTCAAGGCAGAAATGAAAAAAAAAAAAAAAAAACCAAACAAAAAACCGAAATGCAGTGTTTGCTTTATTTTCTTAAATCTTGAGCCAAAATCTAGAAATTTAAGAATTTATGTGAAATTTCATTTTTCCTTGAATGACTGTCAGATGGCCTAAGAAAAGGGCCTTGATAATCAAATGGCAGATCGCCCAGTAAGAAGCATACTTTAACAGTAATTGGCCAAGTAACAGAAAATGGAAATTTAACTAGGTCTATGAACGTCCTATTGTTGAAAGTTATAAAGGGAATGAAGTCCTCTTCTGCCTTCAGGGAGGAGAGGTCAGCTCTATCCTTGTTTGTGAGACTTCGTACACCTGCAATTCCATACCCTGCAGTTCTCTTCAGCAGGGATTTATGCATGCCCTCTCCACGTGACTGGTAAGTGGCTACGGATGAACTAAGCAGGGAAGCTTTGAAACATGTTGTGCAGTAAAGGTATCTTTTTGCTCAGGTGTGAATTCCTGTTTGACTGTTAAAACCTAAATTCACCGAGACAGGTTGAATACCTCTGTGCCCAAAAGCAGCAGCTCTGTTGTCAGGAGCATGGGTGTTGACTAATGGCATGTTTTGGTCTGACTTTCTCTCTGAAGAGCCAGAACTCGGCACAGGATGAGCCAAAGAGAGAGGAATTCATATTGAGGCTAACTGAATTGCTCCTATCAACGGAGAGGTACTTGCAGGTTTAGCTGCAGTTGCTCCCAGTGTAACAGGTCTTACTGGACGCTGGTTCAGAGCGGCAAAAACCAAATTCCACAGATTCCTTATCAAACTATATGGTCCGGTTTCTGTGATGATTAGAGCATGATTTTTTGCAAGTGAGACATAATACCTGGGGAAGCCAGGCATTTTGTGATTGGTCTTAAGAGATGGCCAGCATCCTCAAGCTCTTATTCCATTTTGCTTTTTTTATGGTATGAAAATATGAACATTATCTCACTCCATTAGACTGTGTCCCCTTCATTCCTCCTTTCTTTGTCTTCTTCTCCTGAATAATGAGGTTGCATATAGCCAAGACTTTCTTTAATGGCTATGTGTGAGGAAAAAATACTTGAAGAAGTAACTGAAAAGATTATATTTTAAACACCAGAGTGAGAATTCAGCCCAAGGTGAGGGTTCCATAGGGTTGTTTTGGATTTTTTTTGAAAAACAGATTTTAAGACAGTTTCCTGTTTGGAAACCCAATGAAATAACACAATATTTGCATTCTAGAACTTGTTCTTCTACCTCCAGAAGAAAATTTAGTAATCTATTACCTTTTCCTCTTGGAATATTTTCATTGTAGAAAATCAACACTATAAATGAGAAGCAAAGTTTCCAGGAAAGTAGAAAGACTAAACAGGAAATATTTGGATGACTTTAAAAGCTCTTTGGGAGAAAATATATATATACATCTTATTTATCTTTTGCTTTGACTGATCCTGCTTCTGATTTCTCCTAATACAAAGATGCATTAGCAATGTTGTTGATTAAAGAAAGTTTTTAAGACCAACAGGTGATTTGCTCTGCAGTGACTAATTCCAGTTGCAGGTTAATTCAACTCCTGAAACTCCCAGTCTTTCCCCTGCTAAACAACATTGGAAGAGGTCACGGCAGGTGTAACCATATTTCCATTGATGGATGCATATCTCAGATATGCTTTGACTTACAGTTTAACCAAGACCAACATTCTGCTTTTTCACTGTTCTAGCTGTTAAAAAATTAAACTTGTGCTGTATTCAGTCCTGTTCAAAAGTTTACAGAAGGTATATTATCTGTCTTGTAAAATCCAGCAATGATTAAATTCAGTGATTACAAGGAATGACATTACACTCAAAAAGACAGTCAGAAGAAATGATAGGTCAAACCTCTTAGGTATATCTTTAATTCATAAACTCTTTATTAGACTCCTTTGTGCAAAATATCTATTCAAGGCACCTTTTTGTCCTGGTCTTGAAATCTATCTGTAAAATCAATTACCCCATCACCCCATGGGAGCTGACTGAAGGCCTCTCATTAATTGACCTTAATATACTCTAAGGATCTCATAAAACAACTGAGGATTGCTCTCTCAGGAGGAGTTTGCCAGATAAAGTCATCTTCTTCCTACCATGTCAATAGAAAGGTAAGTCTGCTTTGATACTTCCACAAACAGAACTGGTAGTTTCAGTTTGCATCTGCTGTGGTTTAGTCAGCTGTGTTAGGACTACATTTGAGGCTAAAACAAACACTTACATGCCTGAATGCATGTTTTTCATGCAATGTAGATATCTTGGGCCACATTATTGTCAATGGATACCTACTCAATATAGTCAATGGAGCCAGAGCAAGAACAGTGGTGTCCTGATAGTCATTGAATTACTGACTAAATCATCCTTAAGGATGCACATACACTTCTCCTTCGGATTTTTTGGTTTATTCTATGCTTCTGTGTACAAAATGAAAACAAACAGGAATGCAAACTAAAAGTCCAATCTTTTTATAAGTGCATGCAGTAGTCACCATTCAGTGTCTATGACAACTTGAGGAAGGAAATCATGGGCAAAATAAAATATTGTTAAAACGAATTAAATATCAGACTTGCACAGGCAGTACCACCACCTAGTTTTCATGCTTGAACACGCCAAAATACCATCCACACTGAGTATAGGACTGTGTATTTCAGCCTAACTATTGGCTTCATAAGTAAAGTTTTCACTAATTCTTCTATACATTTATTGAAAGAGTGATTTCATGTCAGCCCTGAGCTCTGCATTTTTACATCCTTTTTCATTAAGCTATTTATTGACTGATTGCATGTTTTATCATTCAAATACTTAAATTTGAATTCTCTAATATTTTTAGGAATTTCTTCCAAACTTTAGCTACTGTCACGATTTGGGTTTCTCCAGGCAAATTTAAAAATATTTTTCCACACATTCTCCCTTGTCTCTTTTGTAGCCTTTACTCTTATGTTATAAACCTTGTTGTGCTGAGATTTTTATACCGAAGTTCAAATGCATAGGAACTAGAGCTGAACTCAGTTGCCACCATTGATTTAGTTGCTGTTCCAATCCACTTCTGATGGAGAAGGGTACCTCAGAATACAGTCACTGCTGCGTTCCAGCTGCTGGGAATACAGTAGAAAATTGAACTGGAGAAGTACTTTGATAGTTTCAGGCACATAGTTTAAATATTTCAGTCCCTCTTAGACACCCTAATGAAAGCCCCAAGGCCTGAAAGCAACTGTTGGGAGCTGAAAGTAAAAGAAATTTGCTAAATAAGAAGCAAGCCTTTCTTAGAGCTGGGTGCAGTGGAATGCCAATGGAATTACTTCATCCATTAATGGGTAGGTTTTGTTCCCTTCCTAAAGAGAGACTCATCCATGTGAAAATTTCTAAAAAGGCTTCAGACTTGCTTTTAAATTTTATGCTCACATTAATTGTCTTCATATTTTACTATTAAATTTGTGAACGTGACTGGCTATGGTCACGCAATAGTGAGAGTGCACTACTACCGCAGAATAAGAATCAGCTAAAGGCAAAACCAACTCAAATAATCACATGAATTGTTATATTTAAATATGGTTTTATTTAGAAATATCATAATTTTAAGAAAAACAAAAAATAAGACCATTTCTATATATCAGTTTGCACTTAATTTGTTTTCTTAAGGTCAGATTTTCTTGGAGAATCAACTCAACCATTTCACCTACAAATATGTAAATCTAAGACTTCAAACTGCTGAGATGGAAGCCCCTTTGAAATCTGCTTGCAAAGCTTTAAGTAGTTCCCTTAGGTTTTACCATACACAACCATCACCACAAAACCAAGAGCCTACACATTCCTAATATTCACTAAACCAAACTACTTCAGGTCTGCCTGGGTCTCCCTGCACAAAGTTCTCATTCTGACTGAGCACTAATGCCCTGTGTTGAAATCTAAACGTTCCTTTCCTGTAATAGGGCCAAATAATTATCTCCTATATTTGGGTATACAATATTTCCCATAATTCCAAGGAACTTAAGCTATACTGCTTATTTTTTCATGTGTATACTACACAGTAAGTCAGAAATTATCCATCTCATCCCTGGTTCTGTGCCAAGAAAGCCCAGTCAGAGCTCTGCACAGAACCATGCACAATCTAAGAACCATCTGTTCTTACCATTTTATCTATTTTCTGGGACTGCTATATCCTACATTGTGTATAGCTGAACTACTAACACTTAAGATTCTAAGTAACATCTCAGACTTGACTTCAGCTGATGTCAGGCTAGAATGAGGTGGAAGAACCACGTCACACCATCAGCAATCTAGCAAATATGTACTGAAACTCTGGTTCTTTAAGTCTTCATTTAATCACATGCTAATAGTAACAAATAGGATGCAAATATGCTGTTCTTTCTGATATTTCTGTGTACTTTTTAACATAGTGTTCTTTCTGTGAAAGCACCAGACACTCTCACATCTACTGAACTTCCTCCCAAACCCCAGATTAGGGTGAGGAAGAGAAATTGAAACACTGGAGTTATTTTAAATTTAAAGCTGAAGGATATTCTCTGGAGATGCAGGTTTCAATCAGAAACAAAATTAATGTTGCAGAGAAAAAAGTCTAGTCCCTGACATGGAGACTGCAGAGCCAGTGCAGAGTTTGGCATGATAAATGTGCTGATACTACATGATTTACCAGTGTCCAGGCTCCTTGGCGTAAACCAGCCCATTAGAAAAAAAGTATCTATTCAAGGCTGCTAGAAACTTTTAGACATTCCTGGACAAAGTCAGTGAGATGTTAATGTCATATGAGATATAAAACCAGAGGACATCTCCTTTTCTTAAGAATAAAACACCACCAGATGTACTTCTGATTGAAACTTTTGGTCTTCTTGAGTTCATGGAAGAGAAATGTCACTTTCTATAGTACAGGGAATCCACTTTGGCTTGTGGTATTTCTTGTTGTGCCTTGGAAAAAACAACATTCTGGACTATCCTCATTAGATTTCAGAGCCTCACAACTTCTCCTGGTTTCTCTGTGGTGTTAAGATGGTCCCTGTAACTGCATCCATACCTGAAAAAAAATTATTATTCATCCTCTCTACAGACAGAAAGGTTGCACAGTAATATCGTCAAAAGCTCCACTGGCTGTGTTGAGATTCATACAACATGTTCAATGCTACTGAGAAATTGGCTGCTTGTTTTCATTTGCCTATGAAAAGTTACTGTTTGTTATTTTTATAGTGTATTTTTTTTTCCTTATTCTGAAATAAAAATTATTGAGTTGAATATACCCATGTCTGACATTTTGGTGTATTTTACTGGTTTTACACCAGCTGGCTACTAAGGAACACAGAGCCACTTACTTACTCTCCCTCCTAGGTGGGATGAGGGAGAGAATAAGAAGAGTAAAAGTGAGAATATTTGTGGGTTGAGGCAGAGAAATTTTAATAAGTAAAGCAAAAGCCATGACCACAAGCAAAGCAAAATAAGGAATTCATTCCCTACTTCTCATCCTAAGGCAGGTGTTCAGCTCTCCTCAGGAAAACCAGGCTCCAGCACATGTAATGGTTACTTGGGAAGACAAACATCTTTACTCTCAATGTTCCCCTGCCTCTTCCTTCTTCCCACAGCCTTATATGCAGACTATGATACCATAGGACATGGAACATCCCTTTGGTCCGTTCATGTCAGCTGTCCTGGATCTGCCCCCTCCCGACTTCTTATGCCTACTCACTGGTGGGGTGGTGTGAGGAGCAGAAAAGACCTGGACTCTTCATAAGCACTGCTTGGTGATAACAGAATCGCAGAATGGGTCAGGTTGGAACGGATTGTTTGGTGCAACCTCCTTGTTCACACAAGGTCATCCTAGAGCACATGGCACAGGATTGCGTCCACACAGCTCTTTGAGTGTCTCCAAAGAAAAAGACTCCACAACCTCTCTTTGTGGGCAGTCATTGACAAAGTAGAGAAGGAAAGTTCTTCCTCATGTTCAGAGGCAACCTCCTGTGCATTAGTTTCTTCCTGTTGCCTTTCATCCTGCTCCTTGGCACCACTGACCAGAGCCTGGGTCCTTCCTCTTGGCACCCTCCTGTCAGGTACTGACAGACATTGATGAGGCCTCCTCTCATTTGTGCCTTCTCCAGGCTGAAAGGTCCAGCTCCCTCAGCCTTTCCTTGTAAGAGAGATGCTCCAGTCCCTTAATCATCATTTTTGGGCACCACTGGACCACTCCAAGGGTTCCAAGTCTCTCCTGGACTGAGGAGCCCAGAACTGGACACAGCACTCCAGATGTGGCCTCACCAGGGCTGAGTAGAGGGGCAGGATCAGCTCCTTTGGCCTGCTGGCAATGCTCTTCCTAATGCTCCCCAGGACACCATTGGCCTTCCTGGTCCCCAGGGCACACTGCTGGCTCATGGACAGCTCATCGTTACAAAATTAGCTTGTAACAAAAATATCCCTGAATTTTCAATACTGTTTCCAGCACAAAGTGAAAACATAGCCCCTACTAGCAACTAGGGAAAAAAATTAACTCTATCCCAGTCAAAAACAGCACAGGTAGATAAGTGATAACTGTGAGAAAATCAACAGTCAATAGAGAAGGAACAAGACAGTTCTAATAATTGGCTGTCAAACTGAAGTGTTATTTGTTAATTCTGGGTAAGTCAAGAGTGTACAAATGCTCTAGAGGGAACTGTGAAAATAAGTGCTGAAAAATTATGTTTTCACCTCTGTGCCATTCCTTTTTTTACAGAAATGCATATAGATAGATTATGATTTGCCTACATTTATTTATTTATTTGAAACAAGGTCTCCTAAAATTTTATTAGATTATTATTGCTATATATATTTATTTTATAACTGCCTTCCAAGTATTAAAAAATTACAAAAACAGGCATGCTTACTTTTTATTTGATCACTTGTGCACATCTGTCTTTGAACTATGTGGAAACAAACTCTCTGTTTGGTTTAGCAATTCTCTTCTAATGTATGCAATACGAATTATTTAAGGGAATTTGAATACTAGTGACTTTTCAGAAGATACAAACACATAAAGATGTGCATCAGTTTCAAACAAAAATTGATTTTAGTTTTGAAAAAATTTATCTATTTTAAGAACATCGACATATTTCAACATACTTTTCTAGTAATGCTATTGACATACAATGAGTGGTCACTGACATTAAAGATATTGTCTTTTTTCTCTGTGTGTGTATAAAGAGTCTGAGGGCTGTCCTTGTGTGCTAATCAAATTGCAGTTTGAGAGACTATACATGCCTTAATTTTCTACTGTTGTTCCAAGATATTTTTTCTACCACTCCAGGTCTTACTTGCTAAAGACGTTCACTGTTGACAAAAATTACTTCCAAACTGCTTTGAAATATTTCTCAAGCAAAAAGATATAAACACAATGTGAGAGAATGTCTTCTGCATCAGATGATGCTTAAAAATAATCAGTCAAAAAAACAGAAGATAATAAGTAGTTAATTTTAAAATCAGTTATTTCTAAATCAGTCTTTAGTCTTTAAAGTACATTACAGTAAAATAACCCCCAATTTTACACGTCAGTTACTCTTCTGCCATGAATTTCTTCACACAGACAAAACTCATAGTAGACATATCAAGAATGGTGTGGTAATAACTGTGATAAATTAAATGTATCAGTGAATGAAATGGAAAAACAGCAGCTAATATTTACTAAGTTCAAGCTCAATTCTACAACCATCCGTATCTTATTTAAAGCCGATCAAACCATTGTCTAGGATTTTGACAAGAGTAAATTAGGGCAGGTTCCCAGCTAATAGGATGCCGATTCTGTAAATGACATCAGACTTCTCTGCTTGCAAAATAAATAAATCCCACTTCTTTAAAATCAGTTTGTGGTAACTCTGGATTTATAAGGATCTTTTTCTTGACTGTAGTTCACTGTTCCTCCTGTTGTACATCCTAATCAAATTTGCATTATTTAATGAGTTAGTATTTACTGTCTTCTCTTTCAAAGTGAAGGGAAAGAAGTGATGGTAGGATGGGTCACAGGCAGCTCGACATAAACCTTACCCATCATTTTTAAAGTAGAAATGCAGAAATGAAGCATGCATGTCACATACATTTGGATGCCACTACACTGTCTTTTACTGCCTTCTTTGTATTTTAAATATGACTCTTGAGAATGAGCCTGCACTTTTGGTACTTAGGATTGCAACTGGGATTAGTATAATGTGATTTACAAAGGGTGCCTAGGGGAAAATAATTTCCCTTGATATCAAAAATGCTGCAATCTTTCTGCAGTATTGTTGCAGGAATTCTGCTGTGCTGGACTCGTCCTCTTCCAGGCAACGTATCTTCTGGTAATATCCTAAAAAGGCTTCTACACTACATGCAAATTGTACACATAATTTGTGTAGGCAACTTGTTTGCAGACTGCCAATCTGTCCATCAGGCCTATGAGGCATAAGACCCAGGGCAGTTTGCTTAAGAACAGATATAGAATCTCTTGTGGTTCTCTTTATGAAGGTCAGAAACACAACTGCCATGTGAAAGGGGAAAACAAAAAAGGATTCTAGGAAATAGGAGGGCAAAATTTATTTCTTTGTATGAGCAAACCCAGTTTTGGCTGTTTTCATTAAGACACAAATCTGCTCACATAAGATTTTTGTTCTGTATCTCTTAAAATATAAAAGGACAGACATTCCCCATTAAAATATCACATGTGAAAAGGACTCAAAGCCTATAATAGAATGTTAGAGAATGATTCTGAAGAACTTTAAAATCAGCCCATGAAAGACTGTAATTTATCTTCTTTTTGTTGATTTAAACCTTCTCTTAAAGGGCTTTAAGTTAGCATATTTTCTTGAAAACTCTGTTGTCCAAAAATCATTCTGTAATTTTGGTAAGTTCTGGCCAAGCCAAGTCATACATGGTATATGCCCACTTGTAATCACAGTTTGCTACCTACATGACGAGCAGATGGATACTATTCCCTGTGTAAAGGATCCATCTCTGACTTGTCCCAGTCTTGCATTGGAAGGAGTCTGGAGTAGGGTTGTAACACTGCACAGCACAATGATTCTTTTTTTCTCAAGAACCCTTAAGTCAGTCTAGGTTTATGATAAAGTGCATCTGTCCTTTGGGGAATAGCGAAGAAGTTAAAAGTGTAGAAGAGGAAAAAGAAAATTTGTTCTTGCATTCATTGTTGTTTTTGGACTAAAAACTCGTCCTTGGTTGAGATATTCAGCACACAGGACTGTGGTGCTGGCTGTGTCTGTGTGTATGCAAACACATATGTAAGAATCAAGCTGTCCAACTTTACTGGTCTCCTTTATCTTCTTCATACAGATGGATATGCTTTGCTGCAACCATTTCTGTGTTAAGATGCATCCCAACCTATTACTCAAATTCTGGCCAGCTGCAGGGTTCACCTGTGTGCTTGACTTACAAGCTGTTGAAACCTACAAGAATGACTAAGGCCAATGTACCAAAGCAACAGCTGTAATCACAGCTGGACTGAGTGGGTGCTGCCACCATGCTGTCATGTGCTGAGGGACTGTGAAGAAGTCAATGATGATTTAAGAAGATAGAAGGGAGCCACATAAAGGATGAGAAGTATTGCAGGAGCCGACTTTGTACAGATCACACTTGGAGGCAGCTGGGCTTATTGGAAATGCATGATGAACACACATTTTCCACTAGTGATGGACTGATCTAAGACCATATGGCAGTTGCTTTATTCTCTCCCTGTGCATTTTGAAGGATGGTGCTGCAATGTCCTGGTACAGATGTGTTACAGGTTTGCAGATGGGATGGGAGGTCAGAAGTGTTTTAACAGTACACAGTTTTCTTTCAGCTGTAAGAGTTCATGCATTTCTCTGTAACAATCCAAGGTCAATAATATATTCCCCAACACAGAAGATATGAAGGGAAACAAGAACTCTACATCTCTCCTATCCTGACTAGTTAAGGAAGCTTTTGAAGAGGAAAGGAAATATTATTCTATAACATTCAAACATGTATGATGTGGGGATGTTTGGACACAGAAATTCCATGTAGTCTGGAAAAATTACCTACGCATTTTTGAAGAGACAGAAACAACAGTATAGGCTGTGGCTTCATTTGCACTCCTTATAAGTGAAAAATAAAAAAAAATTGTATCAGAGCTCTGAACCACCAGTGTTGTCAACAGTAAAAGTTCTTTTGAAAGCCCATAGAGACCCAAAACTGAGTACTGTGGTTTTGTGGAGAAACAAAACTTTCTACTTAGCTGATTACACTGACCTTCCTTGTGCTTGTTCACAAAAAAATCTTTAAATACTTATTTCAGAGGTGAAGGATCACATTAAGATCCAAAGACTTGGCTTTGTTTCTCATAGTTTTCCAGTCTAGAACTGATGGAATGTATCAGCTCCAATTACATAGACCCAACATTTTGATCAGAGTCAGTATCCCATATCTGTGAGATATTTCAGCAGGCCACAAGAAAAGTTACAGGTTATCTGGGTTCCAGAAGCATCAGAATTTCATATTGAGAAGCCTATGTATAGTGTGACATTATTAAACATCCAAAAATAAAGTTCTTATTCTAGCTATATATTACAAAGCTATGTCTAGTGATAGTCTTCTGCAGTAGATTATATTCTACTTCATGGGCTAGTATGATAGGAAGCCCACCCTCTGTTCAGGCAGATGGTGAAATGAAGTCACAAACACAAAAGAGGCTTTGTGAAGTAGTTAGAAAAAAAAGGAGAAAAAAAACTCTTTTTTTTTTTTGTGGTACAATATCATCTTTCACTTCAGGATCTCAAAGCACTTCAGAAGCACTGTAATTAAGCTTCCCATCTCTCCATGTAGTATAAAAGATTTTTAATGCCTTTTAGCAAGAGAAAAGAATAAAAATGAGCAGGAAATAAACTGGTGTTTGCTCATTTAATTAATAATGAGAAGAAAAATATGCACAGCTTAATAATTGCTTTTATTTTAATTGTTCATAAGGAGCAATCTTTCTCCTTCCTACCCTAATTATGGAATAGACACATACCAGAGTGTGAAAAGCTGTAGAGTTTGGGATCACCCATAGCATGACAGGTTAATTCCATAAATGCTTTCTTCCCTACATCTTCCAACATTTTATAAAAGGTCTTTTCATCCACTGTTTTCTACTGATTTAGTGTTTCAATATACCTTCCGTGACATACTTTTACTCTCTCAAATGTGTTGATTCTTTTTTAAGATTGTGTTAAGATCTCAGCAGAGAGAGGAAGGGAAAAAAGAGAGAGAAAAGATGTGTCATATCAATTGAACAGTAAAGAATTTAATGTGAGATAGTCTTCATTTAAGACAAAACATAAACATTGAAGTAAATGAGAGGAAAATGAGAAATAACAGCACTTCATGTGGTTATAAATATCTTGAAACTAAAGCATGAGCTGAAATGATTATGTTGTCTTAAAGAACAGTTTGTCCTTTCCTATACTCTATTATCTCAATAGTCTACTATGAAATCTGCTCAGCAGGGAACATTTTCATGTCAGAATGCTGTATTTTTAGTCAATCGATTGGCCTTGTACCAGGGCAGAGGGTTAGCTGCATTTCAAACTGGAAGAGACATCTGCAGCCAAAAGAAGAGTCTGTCCACTTATACTTGGCAAGACAGAAATGACAGTGTCTACCTTTGTGCACTGCAAGTTCAACATCAGTTAACAGGGGTCAGGAAGCATTATCTCCCATCACGCAGTGCACACACAAGTTCAACTCAAAGTTACCCTACAGTCTCTCAGGAACAGTTTGTGGATGTTCTTTATTTTTCTGCTTCTGTACCCAACACATCCTATTTGAGTGGTTCTGGGATTTTGCATTCTTTGTGTGTGCGTGTATGTGTGTGAATGTGTTGATCATTTATGCTGCAAGACCCCAGGAGAGGAACTGTATCTTTGCTATGATTTTGTAAAACACTGGACACACTAGGAGCTCAGTGGAGTTCTCTTACTCCTCTGGTGCAACGAGCCATTATTTTGAACTGGTAAGAACAGCAACAGTATAAACTTATCTTAATTCGATTCAGTACCTTAAACCTCCTCAGGAAAATGACTCATCTGTAGCTATCGTATGCTCGTCTTTACCTTTGGTACCATAGCAATCTTACCCCCTAAACAATAACAGAGGGTTCTCTACACCTTAAAAAGAAACATTTCTCCTGGCCACACCACTCTTCTTGCAACTGTCTGTTCTGTGAAGTGACCCAGGAAACGTAAAAGGTGCCAGCTTGTTTTATACTCTATAGTCGCCCTGTTAACCTATTTTGAGACCATTGTATCAAATATTTTGGGTTTGGGTTTTCTTTTTTCCTACTCTGATTGATTTAAATACATTTTATAGTTGATACCTGCACAAAATGAGCTTATTCAGAGGTAATGGACCAGCAGCAGCAGTACCTGTGACTCAGGAGGGATGGGCAGTGAAATAGAACCACCTCGCAGCCCTGCTGCAATGAAGGGAGCCAGTGGCTAGTCCACCTTCTATTTCAGACCACTTCAATGAGAGTCACACAACACTGCTGTCACATGCCAACAGTTTCTGATCTCTTTTTTTCACTTGTCGCCTTTTATAGCTGGGTTAGCCAACACTGAATCTGAAACTGGATACCCTGAGAATCTATCAAGGGAAACTGCTGTATGAAAAGACATTTAGTTGACATCAGGGAACAAGGACATATACACCCTTAAATTCATCAGTGTTCCATTTTTAGTCCATGACAGTTACAGGATTTATGGTGCATCTCTTCTCACGTATTGCTTTTCATTTATGTAAAAATAAGTATTCTTAGCATTTTATGTGTTCTGTCTATTAGTGCTTTTATGGCACAATCATTAGAATGACTCACAACTGTATTAAGTATATTTTGTATTTAATCATGACATAAACAGAGAGACTTGCAATGATCACTGAAAGATTGTCTTAATTAACTAACTTCACAACTTGGCCTTTGTAAGTCTCAGTGTGTCTGAACACCGACTTACTGGTGACAGTTTCCTTTCCGTAGGAGTCAATGTCAGGACTTCCACACTCTTACCCAGTAACTCAGAGAGACAAACAGCAACATTTACTCACACAGCGAATGAAAAGGATCAGCTTTGTGAAATCCCATTTCTACTTATGAAACACATCCCTCCAAATCTGTTTAATATATCTAGAGCCTAGTCCTCCTCTCAGTGATGGAATGATAAGGCATGAGTCCCCAGTGAAACCTGTAGGATTATAGCAAAATCAGAATGGTTCCATACTCCCTCATTCTATTTTCATTCTGGCAGATTTCACAGTGTGTGCAGCTGCCAAGTTCAATGAGTTTTCTCCCCATTTCCATTCACATAACTGATATCTCCACCTTGCCCTTGGGGTGATGTATAACTGAAATAACATATCACCCCTAGCTAACAGAGATATCCTTGTAGGTAGGAAAGATAAAGTTGCTGCACCACCAAGCCATTTTTTTGTTGGACAGGGTGGGGGGGTGTGTGTGTGTGTGTCTGTGTGTGTGGGTGTGTGTGGACTCCTCATTTGTAACATTGTCACCTCAACACCTTAACATTTTCTCTGCAAATATAGATGGAAACTAGCATATCAGTAATAGAAAAAGGCTCATTTGCATGTAGAATGGCAACCTTATCAAGTTCTTAACAGCCCTATGTGATCCATTCAAGTGTATTTGAAGTAGCATCCAGATGCCTAGAGAAAAGAGGGCCTTAAACTGTCAAATCACTTACTGCAGTAAAAATAGGTGAAGAAGAAGATTAAATGCAGTTGCTTACTTAATTCAGCTGAGTCTAAATGCAGCTGGAATGTGGATGAAGGACAGAAGTGTGTAAGGGAATGGGAGCTACTTTATCACCTCCCATTGAGAATGCAGTTAACGGAGGGTTACAGCACAAAACCTAAAAACCCACAGATGGATTTAACTTGCCTCTAGTGTGACACAATCTGAAATAATCCCTTCTATCTAGATTCTACATTACTGTTTTGGGGTTTTTCCCTTCAAAAAGATTGATTTCCATACCTCACATAATTAAATACAGAAACAATAACCAGGATGATGAGAATGGGGATTGTTCAGCATGGAAAAGAGAGGGCTCCAAGGTGACCTTGTTGTGGCCTTCCAGTACCTGAAGGGAGCCTACAAAAAAGATTAAGAGAGACTTTTTATGGTCATATAGTAATAGGTAAAGGAGGAATGCTTTAAAATTGAAAGACAGTCGGTTTAGATTAGATATTAGGAAAAAATTCTTTACTGTGAGGTTGGTGAGGCATTGTAACCTGTTTTCCAGAGAAGCTGTCAATGGCCCATCCCTGGAAGTGTTCAAGGCTGGGTTGGATGGGGTTTGGAGCAACCTGGTCTAGTGAATGTCGTCCTTCACTCAGAATGTTCTATGATTTTATGATATTAAAAGCTCATAGTTACTTTATTTAGTGGTGAGATTTTACTCTAAATTGGACTACAGCAGAGATTTATACCTTTCAGGAACTCACCATCAAGATACAAATACTGAGACATACACATGGTCTATCTCTGCTAAATTACTAAATAAACTGAATGCAGGAGATCCTTGATCTGACAGTGGTCCACACAGAATCTCACTTCGGTTAATGCTGAATTTGCAAGATTATATACAGAGTATTGTAAAAAGTATATGTGTTTTGTAATATTGAGAAAATTATACAGGCAGGATGCTCAACAATGAGCTGTCTTCACTCCTCATTTGCTGTGAGTAAGAGTGAATATAGGACTGATCAAGTTCTAGGTCAGACTCTGCAACTTGATTCAATTCACAAAAAATATCAAACCTGTGTTAATTTTACTCACTAAAAATGTAAACCAAACAAAATCATAAGACATAGAATTGTCACATTTTTTAAAAGATTTTATTTGCCTGAACGACTTTTTTGTTGTTGTTTTTCCAAAGGTCACCCTGCTTGGTACACAAAAGGTTTTTATTTTAGGAAAAAATAGCTTCCATAGGTCCATATTCTGCATCATCCTTTTTGCTTCCAAAGGGATATTAAGACTCCCAAGGAAAAACAAGTATTTATTTAAAACTAACTGAAACAAGCATTAATTTTAACTAATTTTACTATTAGTAATTTTAACGCTGACAGACTACAAGACAAAATGAAGAACTCAAATGTTACTGCATCAACAGTAACAGAAATGTAGGTGACTAATCTGATTGTGTATACTCAGTGAAATAGATAAAGAACAAAAAGTATAAAAGCAAAGACAAAGTGCACCTCTATACTCTGTCCAAAGTATTTTAAAAGTGGTAACTTTAAAACATATAAAGTTTAGTTTAAGTCTGTTGATTAAACAAATACACACAGGAAACATACATATATATAAATCTGTGCATATGTGGAAATAACCAAACATACACAAGTATTTACTAATGTCTGTATATTCATAAAGAAGGAGCAAGAGAAGGGGAAGGGGACTTGCAATTATGTGTTGTTGTCCCTTGATAAATGAAAGCCTAAATGCCTGTGAGTCATAACCCAATTCTGACAACACAGATGCTCCCACTGGTCAGGGAGGCTTCTGCAGCAGAAAGGTGTTAGTCCTACCTTCTTTGCTGGATGTGGTTGCAAGAAGCTGTGGCACTCTGAGGAGCAGCAGTTAGAGACTCTGAACCACCCACATGAATTTCACTCAGGTGTCCTTACCCTGACTTCTTGTTGACCTTTGTAAATCATACCAGAAAAAGGGAAAAAAGATGAGACTAGAAAAGAAGAAAGCTAGCAGTTTTTCATGCTTCGAGTTTGTTTTCCACAAGTGCATGAATATTTGAAATGAGTGAGAAAAGTACCTTTATAGTCTATCAAAAGAACTACAGTATGTGTTGTTTTTGATGCAGAAGACATCATCTTTTGAGGGAGTTGTCTGTAATGTTATCCGTGGATATAGCTCAATCAATAAAAGCGTGAATGGTTAGAGTCTTGTTAGTCATGTTATACTGCTTCACAGTCTTTGGAAAATCCCTCTACCTCCACAGGCCATGATAGATTGGTCTGTCACATTTACTAGTCTGCATTGCAGTGATCTTGCTTCCTACCTTCATCTTTCCTCTTCTACCCTTCCCCTCCCTCCTCAAGCCATTTCCATTTGACTTTCATGGCAGTCATTCATTGTATCAGCAGCTCCCCTTTAATCAGAGCACTGCTTCCATCTGAAATAGCTGGTTAAATGACTGAGGGTGCATTAAGTGAATTATTTCAAGCTCTTGCCCCTTTCACAAATCTGCCCCTAAAGCAACACAGCAAGTAATAAATTTGAAGCACCTCTTAGTATGGTGAGGGAAACAGACTGCACTTTACAACTAGCAATTAGCCTTAGGGCTTAGGGTATTTTTCTTTTCTCACCACAAATGAACTAACTTGGGTTTTTAAATTTTTTTGTTGTTGTTGTTTGTTTGGTTTGGTTTTTTAAAGGAAAATACAGGTCTTGTCCAGGGTTGAGTGTCTGAGACTGCTAGCAGGTCTTTGTATTCTCTTCCCTGGTTTACAGCATCCTAATATATGGTGATATTGTATAACATTTTCTATTCACTCAGTGATGGAGAATTATGGGAAATTATGATCCAACAATGCTAAATGTCAGGAAGATTCAGTGCCACCTCCATAAACACATTGTCTCCTACCCACTGAGGTTCACATAGCTTTAGGAAATGCAGGGGAGCATAGGACAGGTATGTTCAAGTTGGTTTAGAGAATTAATCACCCTGTAATTTTAACAAGTAACAGGATTTTTATGCTTTAAGCATAGTGACAGTAGTCATAATAAAACCTAGGAGTATGTGAAAGAAAATCCTTTTTACCTGTACAATGTCATACAGTTAAGATGCTTGATCTCAAACTGTAAAGTGCAGAAAGAATCACGGATCAGTTTCTTGTCTATTCAGTATATCACGCTGTGTGCAAAATCTAGGTTACTTCACTACCTTCTTGCTTGGCATTCAAATTTGTTGCTCTTTTTACTCTTTTTAATGGAACTTACTTTGCAATTTTTTTTTAATCCAGCTCACCAAACTTCTATTAGCTTTCTCCTTTCCACTTTCCCAATTTTCTTTCTTTTTTTCCTCCCTTGGGACTATGCATATGGGAAGAATTCTTTTATGTCTTTCAGATTTATCTTGTAGTACTTTTTTTATTTTCTGGCCTTTTTTTTTCCCCCTGCTAAATTTATATGCCTTGTGATACAGCTTTTATCAGTCTCACACGTACTGTTGCTATTCCTTGTTCCTGATCATCTGTTTATATGTCATCAAGTGCACCATGTGCTCTTGGCAGAACATCTGCAATTACTAGATAGTTTCTCATCTGAAAATGCAGGGTGTTACCACCACTGATATAATTGAAGTGAGCTATGGTTATGAACCGTGATTAGGTATTTTTTCTGTGGCAGAGACTATAAAGGAAAAAAGAAATGTGGCCTTGCAGTTTTCTGAAAAGACAGAAGGGTTTTTAGCAAGGCTCAGCCAAGCATAGAGCAGGCATAATATGCTAAAGACTTCAAATTTTGTTGTCATCAGAGGAGAAGCTGTCCATATAAATGAGACAGAAAGGAATTTGATTTGGCATCATGGTTGGTATTTGGTTGTGCAATAAAGGTGAATAGAAAAGTGACTGTTAATTTAGGGGGTATTCTTCACAGTTGACAGTGATTTATTTAGAGGAATATTGCTCAACCTCAAATAAAATTGTTGTTTAGGGAATACAGATGCTTCTCTCTACTCATATTGGAAGTCAGTAGCCATGGCCACTTTTTGTAAGTGGGATTACTATTTTGTTGGCAGATTGCGCTATTATTGTTTTCCTTTCTTACCAAAGAAGCAGTGGAATTTGGTAATTGGTAAATGCCTCTTAGCTGATAGCTATAGATATAGTTTTAAACAAAATAAAGTTAGAAATATATAGCAGCTAAGCAAAGATCAATCTGAATATGCTCACCACCAAACAGTTTCAGATTTCAGAAAGGATTTTAGCAAAGTCAGCCTTGGTATAACTGAAAGAGATTAGAAGACTGTCCAAAAAATGTTCAGAAGTTTGGCTTGCTTGTCATTGTCCAATGACACAAGTAAATTCAAATCAGTGCTGCCATTTTAAGGTCCACTGTGTGCAAGAGTAGCTCCTACATTATAATATGTATGTGAATATACCTAAAATACATGAATCGCTGCTTTGACTAACTCAAGTAACTATTCACAATGGTAAAGTTCTTGGATTTTTTTGACAGTGAAGCCCATATACGTCATGTAGTTTTACCTCTGAAAATTTCTCCTAAAAAATGAAAAGTATAATAAGACAGTGGTAACTCTGGAGAAACTTCTCAGAAAAAAAAAAAGTATTGTGTTTCCTTTCATTTTTTGCCACTTAAAATATCACTGAACCAGTTTCCCCATCCTCTGCTGTACCAAGGGTTCATTTAGATTGGGGAAATTCTTAATGAATACCTGCTGCATCTGTCACAACAACCATAGATTTTATCCTAGATTACATCCTCCAAAAATACCACACGAGGTTGAGTTATTAGAGAGCCTTCATCTGTATGAGAGAGAAATTGTGCTGGGGGGAAAGAGACAGTGGAGGAATCACAGAATTTCACTGAAGGGATGATTAATTTTGGTTTTGAACAGTGTTTTGGATCCTTCTTTGAGTCTAACAATGTCAATGGGGCACATAAGTGGTTGTTTGGCACTGTTATATTTCTAATATGTGCTGATCCACAGGACAGATGATCTGCAGCAGACTTTTCTACATTCTTCCCAGTTGTCACTAGTTATGATTTAGCATGATCCAGCCCACGGGTCTTCGGTAAGCTTTCTTTCATAGTTATCTTGGATGGAAGTTCTCATTTCTTGATGCTTTCAGCCCTGAGAGAACTCCCAGGTGGCTTTAAAGCTTTTACATCTCCCTGTCATTAATTGTAACTGATTAACTTTCTTCTTGTAACACATTCCTGATCAGCTCCAGCACATCTTTCTTTCTTTCTTTCTTTCATACAAAGACTTTTTTCTCTTATCTCTGTTAGAAACTGCAAGTGGCAGGTGTGGGAGTAAAGAATTTCCTCTATGAACTCTTAAGCTTTTCTGTACCTACTTAAAACTCCTTGCCTTTTAGAAAGCTTGTTTTCTATGCCTCGCTGTCCATCTCCTTTTTTTCACCAATCTACTCCTTATGACCCCAGTATAGTTCCATTATTTGTACTAGAACTGAAAAACACACTTCTAGTATTTATCATCATCTCCTCACTGTCTTCTTTTCACTAGCTCCCTTTGATTTCTGCAACTACAGTGTCTGCCATGATTCAAGGTAATGTTGTGGTACTATTCCAGTTACCCAAGGTATCACCAAAAAGTTGCTGTTTCCATTGCATTGTCAAGCTACCCTTTCTGTGTTCTACCACAGAAAATTCCAATTTCTAAATATCATCATGACAGATGACCTGGCATCTACTCAAATTAATTAGTCTTTGACTACTGAAAATTATTCATTTGAATTCCTAGTGGATAAAGGAAATTCCCATCCATTGTACTGAACAGTGGGCTTAACAATCAACCAGTATAAAATAGCTATTCTCTTAAAACAATACTGAAAATCTGGAATATTTTATTGCTGTTTCCTCAGAGCTGGTTAATTTCAGACCCAGCAGAGACTATAATTCATAGGGAAATGAACTGTTGCTTACAGGCCACATGTTATAAAACAGTTACACTGCAATTGTCTCCTTTCTACTGCTTTTATTCAAGACAGAATCCCAGAGGAACTACTCTCAAAGAAGTGTTCCTAGGAGACAGAAGGGAGAGCAGTCAGACCTTTTGGTAGGAAATGGAGTAGATGTACCTAGTGTAATTTCTCAAGGTGAGACATTCTAGACATATGTCAGAATTAAAAATAAAAAGACTGTTGACAATCTAGCTACTCATGCTAGAGGTATGCTCAAGTAGTGAATGACAATTATTATCAGCATTTGAATTAACAATGACAAAGTCCCAAAGGAGATTTCCTTGTTCTCTGTTTCTTTTAATTCAGAATGCTATTCAAGAGATGAAAAAAGGGCTTTGTTGGAGAAGAAAACATATTAAAGAGTACAAAGCAGGTAAAAAGAGCTGTGGTTCTCCTAGAATATTTTGCTTGTCAACTCTAAACTTACTCAAGCTCTAAACTTAGTCAAGCAAGCACTGAAGTTGAAGAGAGTTTTTCCTTGTGACTCTGCAGTTCTCCACTTCAGCGTCCCAAGCCAGCTCAGATCCCCAGCACACTGTACACGAAGGACATCCACTCTGAGAGCTCTCACCGAGTGTGCCCTGCTCTACAGAAAGGCTTTTATCATTCATGGAGATCTCCTGATTAACCATCTTGTCTAAGTTAGGGTAACAGACTGTAGATTTTTAACACCTGAAAACACATGAGCAGTGTGAATTTGAGGAAGTCAGACACCAGTTATCCCAAAAGTCCAGATCCTATCCTCTTGCTCTTACCAGGATAGGATGCTGGACTGGTTATATTCAGGCAACACTAATATACACACAATTAATCAATTCATGGAGAGTTTTGCTCACCATAAGTCTTAAAAACAACTAATCTTAGCTACAAGAAAATTTTTGATTTGTTGGGAGTTAAAGCACCATAAAGGCCATTCACAAACAAAAGACCATCATGCTGGGAAAAGGCCCTCACCGTGAGTCCCTCACTTGTGAACATTTCTGATTCATGCCAGATCCTTGCTCTCTTAACTGTAATGGAAATTAAGATATTAATTTCTACTGCCACCCTGCATATGTTTTCTCTCATCTGGTGTACTTTATAATTAACAGGTTTCCCTCAGACATTTCCCATTTGAAAGAAAGAAGTGAAGAAAAAATATCCTTTGCCCCCTTCAGGATCTTCATCTTTGTTAACACAAACTTACATTGTCCCCCTGAAGAATGTAAGTTTGGTTTTGTTGTGCCCTGCAGGACTTCTGTGTCCCCAGAATCCTAGGGCAACGGTAGTGGCAAGTTGGCACACTGTAGCAGAAATGTCATTTTTTAATTATGTGGTTCTAAGGGAATCTATTATCTACTGCTGACATGCTGAAATCAGACGATTTATCTCCAAGGCAGGTCTGTCTACAATCTAGAATATATATCTCTTGTCACTGCAGGAAAAAAAGAATGAAAGGATGTTTTTATTTCTGGTGCCTTATGTTTATAAATTTATTCTTTTAAGTTTTGCAAGCAGATTTGTGGGGGTAGGGTGCTGAGGGGCAGGGTATAAAAAAGTCACATTCTTATGCTTCTCCAGGTTCTCTTATCTCCCTAGCAGATTGTCCAAGGTCAAAAGGGGTCTAGCTGCCCTTCAGTCAGGGTGTCATACCCCTTCAGGGCAGGATGTCATACACATCCTAAAGGGCTCATGTGCCAACCATAAACTAGCCTAGACACAAGTCATTGTGCTGACAATTCCAGGCACCTAAGTGCTGAGAGCACTTAGTAAAAGTGAACATCAACAAAAGTGCCTGGCAACCTGTTTACCTTAATTAACATAAATACTAACCTCTGCTTGGCATTTCAGGATAGGTATCTGCAACTGTTTGAAAGTATCTTTATTTCTTACTCACTAGGTGTTGCCATTTGAATGAATAATGATATAACTACCAGATTATTCACAATGGCACTGAATTATTTCTTTTTCCTCCCTAAGGTATCAAAGCAAATCAAAGCGTTTAGTTCATGTTGTTTGTATTTTTTAATCTGCAAAATTCATTACACGAGCCACTCTGTGAAGCAGGATCTGAGCTGGCAGAAGTTTGTGTCTATTAACAAAAAGGTACATTCCAAGTACTTTTAACACAATCCCACTCAGGCGTATTTTGAATTAATGTATGCTTTCTGTATCCTAT
Source organism: Callaeas wilsoni (assembly GCA_013398955.1). Taxonomy (NCBI): domain Eukaryota; kingdom Metazoa; phylum Chordata; class Aves; order Passeriformes; family Callaeidae; genus Callaeas; species Callaeas wilsoni. The sequence continues at coordinate 228,736 of VWPU01014173.1, read as the reverse complement.
AAAAGCTTACAAAAAAGTTGTAGAGGAGGATAGAGGTAAAGAAATATCGAATATCCCATCAAAACTGTAATTCTTGCATTGCCCTCTAGTGCACACACGACAGCATGACACTTTTTTTTTAAACTCTTCACACTATAAATTACTAAAATGAAACCTTTAATGTCAGTTGATGGTTTGCTGCATTTAATTTTGACAGAAACACTATATACAATTTGTTTGAAATACCTTGCCTTCACCAATCCCTTCTGGCAAATCTGAGAAATAGTTTGATTGGTGTTGCTGGCAGAAAAGCAGGCCATGTCTTTTCAAAACAAAATAAGTATGATTCTGCAGAATCCGGACCCAAAAAATTCAGTCCTGCAAAACCACTTTAAATGAAGCATGTGTAAATTAGAGGATACCTATATCCTTTACTATATGAGGGCAAAGTGAAGTCTTTAGTACTGTGTCATTGGTCTGCATACACTTACTTTTAAAAAGTCAACTGCCTCCCCCACATACAGAAAGATCAGCATATGCAAGAACACTGGAACATGAATAATAGTTAAAGTGGACAGAGAATTCACATACCAAGATGAAATCTATCATAAAACATTGTAGAGGCAAACATTTCAGAGGCTATGGATTCAAACAATACCTTGTTACTTAAATGCTTAGCCAGGAACAATCTCTACGTTTCAGACCAACCATTTGTGGCTTTATGAATAAACTTAGGGACATATTCACTAAATTTAGAAGAAGTAAAGGAAGTAGAAATTTCTTATGGTTTCACATAAATTATCACTGAAAACACATTTCTGCCTGTAATGAGTCCTAGTAAAAGAAAACATTTTATGAAATATTTAAGGAAAAAAAAATTACCAGCTTACAGTAAGGAATATTTTAGAAATCCCTTTTTACTGTTGTTATGTGAAAAACGCCCTCTTGTTAAATTTTGGGTACTACGGTATAGCAAATGCTTTTGCATTTGAGAGTTTTGAGGATCTTATTTCACCAGCTCTTCTCCACATAGTCCTTAAAAGCATAATATATTTACAAGTTTTTATGTTCTGATCCACAAGATCACAAACAAGAAAATTAATTTTCTTTTCCAACTCTGCCCAGAGAAGCTGTGGACTCTTCATCCCTGGAAATGTGGGGAATCTCCATCCCTCTAGATAAGACTGGATGGGGCTTTGAGTAACCTGGTCACATGGAAGGTTCCCCATCCACGGCACAGGGGTTTGAATAGTTGTTCCATAGATTCTATAGAATCATAGAATGGTTTGGGTTGGAAGGGACCTCAAAGACCTCACCTAGTTAGCCTCGTGCCATTGACAGGGACACTTTCACTAGACCAGGCTTCTCAAAATCCCATCCAAATTGGCCTTTGAACACTTCCAGTGATGAGGCATCAACAACTTTTCTGGGCAACTTGTTCCAGTGCCTCACTACCCTAACACCGAAGAATTTCTTTCTAATATTGAATTTAAATCTACTCTCTTTCCATTTCAAGCCCTGTCCTATCACTACATGCCCTTGTGAAATGTCCCTTTCCAGCTTTTCTGTAGGCCCCTTTTAGATACTGGAAGGGGAAGGTTGTTGTAAGGTCTCCCTGGAGCCTTCTCTTCCTCTGCCTGAACAACCCCAACTCTCTCAGCCCATCTTCATACGAGACATGCTCCGGTCCTTTGATCATCTTCATGTTCCTCCTCTTGACTTGCTCCAGCAAGGAGGTCCATGTCCTTTTTATGCTGGGAGCCCTCAGAGCCGGATGCAGCTACAGGTAGGATTTCATGACAGTGGATAAGGGGGCAGAACCATCTCCTTAGACCTGCTGGTCATGCTTCTTTTGGTCAATCCCAGAAGATGGGCCAGACACCATGAAGCAATTTTTCAGATCTCTACAGAGAGCATGGGGTGAAATTGCAGCACCTCTCCTTGTCAGGATATCACAGCTTTTGCTTACACAGCCAAAGTTACACAGTAATCACTATAAAATCTCATCATTTTTCATATGTTATTCTCTCATGCAACTCTTAAATGTACTTGAGTATAGGATACATAGTTGCATCTGTGCAAGCAAGAACACTTTCAGAACACCAAGCACTTGGATAGAATCAAGATTTGAATAGCAAAGGGAAAGAAATGGAATACTATGAAGATACATGTCTGTAATTGCATTGTGTAAATGGGACAGCATCTACTATCCTTGTAGCATTAGTGAAAGAACAGCTGCTGAAGGAGCTCATCACGTAAATATATTCCTGGCCTGTGTCCAGCATGATACGCAGTTTGCCACTACCAAAGTCCAAAAAATATTATACGCCACTTTAATAATGTCAGACTTTGATTACGGTGTGACACTGTGCCGTGCTGATAATCTTACATATGTATTTGTATAGTAATCTTTACTAAAGACAACTTCTAGACAATTTTTGACAATTAATTTTGTTCTTACATCTCCATGTAAATGCAGGATGCAGGTGTGCCTGCGTTTACTTCATCGCTTTGTATGAAGCTCTTCCTGTAGTAATAACAGTTCCTACCTCACCAATTTTATTTGTCAGGATTCTGACACTCTTGTTCCTAATGGTTCATGATTTTTTTATGGACCCATATACCAAAAATTTTAAAATAATGATAGCAAGGTTAGCATAGTTATAGCTCATCATAATCAAAGGACAGAAATAGTCAATTTTTAACTTAATGCTTGAAGATATGTTGGCATACAGCTGTTAATGGATCAAGGATATTTTGATCAATTTCCCTGCTCACAGCTTTGGAACAACCTAGAAAGAAGCCAGAAATTTAAAAAAAAAAAAAAAATTAGTATTGTCCTGCCTGTCTAGCCTTAGATTTTCAATCCACAAATCTTTTCAAAAAGCAAAAAATTATCATCAAGTCAACATGGGACAGGCAAGGTCCTTTTATTTAAAAACCCAAATAAGTGGTATGTGATAAAACTTTCTATTTGGTTATCACAGAACGACTTCCTTACACTGACAGATAAATAACTACTTGTTTTAAAATCTCTCATTTTGGCTTGCAACATCATGCTCAGAAAACCAGACTCTAATCACACTAGATTGCCACCAGATTTGTTCCCCACATTTCAGGGCTTCATTCTTAAGCCTGCCTCTAACAGGGTAAAAATAGAGAGACATCATGGTTGGAAAATGGTCATGGCTATAGAGCTGCTTTTTGTGTTACAGAGGTGCTTCGTTTCACATGCCGTTTATGTGGTTTCACCTTCTCTTTCTGTATAATATGCTATGCTGATTTTGACGGGGGCAGAGTTAATTTTCTGAGTAGTGGTTGGTATGGGGTTATGCTTTGGAGTCGTGCTGGAAACAGTGTTGAAAATTCAGGGATGTTTTAATCACTGCTGAGCAGCACTTACAGAGAGTCAAGGCCTTTTCTACTCCCTACACCATCCCACCATCGAGTAGGCTGGGGGAGCACAAGGAACAGGGAGGAGACACAGCCAAGACAACTGGCCCCAAGTGACCAAAGAGATATTCCAGACCTTATCACATCATGCTTAGTGTATAAAGCTGGGGGAGGAACCAAGAAGTGGGGGACATTTGGAGTGATGGTGTGCATCTTCCCAAGTCACCACTGCACGTGATGAGGCCCCGCCTGTGTGGGGTTGGCTGAACACCTGCCTGACCATGGGAAGCAGTAAATTAAACTCCTTGGTTTGCTTTGTTTGACTGTGTGGCCTTTGATTTACTTTTTAAACTTTCTTTATCTCAACACCTGAGTTTTGTCGCTTTTACTCTTCTGATTCACTCCTCCATCCCACCACAGGAGTGGGGGCAGGGAGGAAGGAGTGAGTAGCTCTGTGGGGCTCAGTTACTGGCTGGAGTTAAACCATGACACATACAAGTAGCAGAAAAGATGTCCCTGATTCAAGATGTAGCTACTGTTCTCATTATCTTATGCAACTGTTTTTCCTCTCTCCTCCAAAGGTCAGTACATTGCACGATCACTGGAAAAATCCTGTAATCCTGTCTTTATCTTTTTTCTGGAAAATTATTTCAGTCTTCCAAACCCAGATCATTCACACCTTGTAGCTCTATAAATTCCTTTTAAGCAGAGGGAGCTTATATCATTGAAGTCGAAACTCAGCAACACTAGAAAACTGGATGAAAAGTTCTCAAAGAAGCTGAAATAAAAAAGTCATAGTTCAATAATCTGAAATCATGAATTTTTTCTTCAGAATATCCTGAATGTTTTGAATTCTTGTGCCTGATCATGGATGCATTCACAGCTAAGGTCTTGCAAAATGCTTGTGGATTCTGGTTACTCATTTTTGTATACCTATGTTGTTACCTTTATTTTGAGTTGTTTTATTGTTTGGGGGACTTTTTGGGTGGAGAGTTATTGTTGGCTTGCTTGTCTCGGGGGTTTTTGTGGGTGTGTTTGTTGGTTTTTTGTCTACTAATCTTCAAAATGTGATGGTTGCTTTCCCATCCACCCCTAACTTGGTCAAAGATTTGAAACATTGCTTTTTTATTGTCAATCCAAAAGCTAACACTAAACATTCAGCCAGAACTTTTTCTTATCCTCTATTTTACAGACTGTGTTCTGCCTACTAAATCTGACCAAGTGACAGAACCACAGAATAAGTTGAGTTGGAAGGGACCCATCAGGATCATCGAGTCCAACTCCTGGCCCTGCACAGCACCATGCCCAAGAGTCATACCATGAGCCCAAGAGCATTGTCCAAACGCTTCTTGAACTCTGTCAGGCTGCTGCTGTGACCACTTTCCCTGGGGAGCCTGTTCCAGTGCTCAACCACCCTCTGGGTGAAGAACCTTTTCCTAATATCCAACCTAAACCTCCCCTGTCACAACTTCAGGCCATTGCCTCGGGCCTGTCACTGGTCACCAGAGAGAAAGATCAGTGCCTGCCCCTTCTCTTCCCCTCATAAGGGAGTTGAAGACTGCACTGAGGTCTCCCCTCAGTCTCCTTTTCTCCAGGCTGAACGGACCAAGTGACCTCAGCACTCCTCATGCAGCTTGCCCTCAAGGTCCTTCATCATCTTTGTAACTCTCCTTTGGACACTCTCCAATAGCTCAATATCTTTCTTACATTATAGTGACCAAAAATGCTCACAATATTCAAGTCAAAGCCACACATCTAATTCAAGCACTTAACTTTTCTACCTAAATTAGACTTCTGGCAACCTTATCCAGAAAAGACAAGCACTTTCTGTGAGTAAGCCAGACCTTTCATATTCTGGAATGATTTTAAGAGGAGCATCAAGTTTCCTTTGCTATTCCTTGATTTCTTTCCCTATCTATGTTTTCATTCCCTACTTAACTTCATCCTGGGATATTCATCGACCGTAACCCAGATTTGCAAACTATATCTGTGAGACGTTCAGAGGCCATAACTTTATGATCTGTCATGGTTTTCTTTTCCTGAAATCCTTACACTTTATTTTTCTTCTCATGAAAGTAAAATATTGGCTTAACAATGATAATAATGAAAAAAAAAAAAGACTTTTTGAGTCATGGTGTTTCCCTCTAGAACAACACTTTTACTCTACCAGTATTCCCACTGATGTATTCTTTTTTTCCCTAGAAATGGATTCTTGGCTAAATTATTTTGTTAATGTGCCTTTCATTGGCATCCAAATGTACTTTGCTACAGCACACTATGGGAAATAGCTTAAAAATGGTTTTTATCATTCTTTTCTTTTAAGCAACTGACTTAGCCAGGCCAAAATAAAAAGTGCTTGGTATAAGATGACTTTAGACAATGATTTCCTCTTTATCCTGTTGAATAAATACCCATCTCAGAATTCATTAAAGATTACCGAAATGCTCGGTTGAACTCATGTTGCACAATAAGTTCCTGGTGAAATCATGCTTGACAAAAGCAAATGAAAAGATAAGAAAAGAGAGAAATGTAAAAACAGTGCTCATAAGATCACACAATTAAAAAATATATGTGGTACATGCATTGGATTTTATAAGTGCTGGTATCTGATGCTAACATAATAGGGAAAAAGCATAGCCATAAACAAATTAATACTACCAAAGAAGAACTGCTTGGTGACAGTGAGGTCCACATAAACATCAGGATGAGACATGGCATTTTACTAGCTGAAAATCAGATCCTAATCTAATCCTAGGTGTTTACACACCAGCCCCTGTGGATATATGGAAGACAAAAAACACTGAAAAAAAAATCAGTCCATGTCTGTCAAGTTGCTCGTGATTTGCACTGGAGCAAGGCAGACAGGAAATTCTTCTGTATGCTTTGTTTATTATGTACTCTTTTTCTTCTGTGTAAGACTCCATTCTCAATTTTGCTCTTAGACAAATTTACCTTCTTAAGTAAGTTATTTCATCTGTCAAACTCCTACACAGTCATTGACATCTAATTATTCCAATTTTGCAAGGATGATGGCAAAACAAGAGATCATGGGTCATGCACAAAAAGATTTGAGTCTGAGATCTTCCTTCATTCTATTTCTATCATTCTAGGAACCTGACAGTTAATGTACATAGAAATATCATAGAGGTATCATACGTCATACATTCCTGACAGCATGCCCCTGCTACGTAAAAATTTTAGTGTAATGTTGTATTATTTGCTTGGCCCTATAAAGGCCAGCAGTGCTTTTTTTTTTTTTTTTTTTTTTTT